>CM035164.1:108827131-109020499 GCA_020205615.1 Panax quinquefolius
GTAGTCAAAAGCGACTAACACTTGGGCAAAAGTCAAAAAAGAGGCCAAAACCACCTCGGCCGTCGTCACAAAATGTAAACACATACATAGCATCGCGTAGGTACTAGGAACACGTTACAACTTACGGGACTAATTTTCGACTTACGGAGGCCGAGTTATCAGTCCGTAGGCAAAACTCGCCAACACTTAGGCAAAAAGTTAAAAAAGAGGCCAAAACTCGTCTCGACCGTCGTAACAACACGCAAACACGTACATAGCATAATTTAGATATTAGGCACGCATTACAATATATGTTACTCAATTCCGACTTACGGAGGCCGAGTTATTAGCCCGTAGGCAAAACTGACCAACACTTAGGTAAAAAGTTAAAAAAGAGGCCAAAACCCGCCTCGGCCGTTGTAACGACACAAAAACACATGCATAGTACCGCATAGGTATTAGGCACATGTTCAAACTTACGGGACTCAATTCCAACTTACGTAGGCCGAGTTCATAGCCCGTAGGCAAAATTGACCAACACTTAGGTAAAAAATCAAAAAAGAGGCTAAAACCCGCCTCGGCCGTCGTAATATCACGCAAACTCGTACATAGTACCGCATAGGTATTAGGCATGCGTTACAACTTAAGGAACTCGATTCTGACTTACGGAGGCTGAGTTATCAGCCCGTAGGCAAAACTGACCAGCACATACGTAAAAAGTCGAAAATGCGCCCAAAACCCGCCTCAGCAATCGTAACGATACGCAAACACATGCATAGCACCGCATAGGTATTAGGCATGCATTACAACTTACGAGACTCAATTTCGACATACGGAGGCCGAGTTATCAGCCTGTAGGCAAAACTGACCAACACTTAGGTAAAAAGTCGAAAAAGAAGCCAAAACCAACCTCGACCGTCGTAAGAACACGCAAATACATATATAGCACTGCATGGGTATTAGGCACGCGTTATAACTTATAGGACTCAATTCTGACTTACAGAGGCCGAGTTATCAGTCCGTAAGCTAAACTGAACAACATTTAGGTAAAAACTCAAAAAAGAGGCCAAAACCCGCCTTGGCCGTCGTAACGATACACAAACACATATATAGCACCGCGTAGGTATTAGGCACTTGTTACAACTTACGGGACTCAATTTTGACTTACGGAGGCCGAGTTATCAGCCCGTAGGCAAAACTGACCAACATATAGGTCAAAAGTTGAAAAAGAGGCCAAAACCCGCCTCGGCCGTCGTAACAACACGCAAAAATATGCATAGTATCGCGCAGGTATTAGGCACGCATTACAACTTACGGGACTCGATTCCAACTTACGGAGGCCGAGTTATCAGCCCGTAGCCAAAACTGACCAACACTTAGGCAAAAAGTCGAAAAAGAGGCCAAACACGCCTCGGCCGTCGTAACAACACGCAAACACATATATAGCACCGCGTAGGTATTAGGCGTGTGTTACAACTTACAGGACTCAATTCAGACTTATGGAGGCCGAGTTATCAGCCCGTAGGCAAAACTGACCAACACTTAGGTAAAAAGTTAAAAAAGAGGCCAAAACCCGCCTCGGCCGTTGTAACGACACGAAAACACATGCATAGTACCGCGTAGGTATTAGGCACGCGTTAAAACTTACGGGACTCGATTCCAAATTACGGAGGCCGAGTTATCAGCCGTAAGCAAAACTAACCAACACTTAGGTAAAAAGTCAAAAAAGAGGCCAAAACCCGCCTCGGCCGTCGTAACGACACGCAAACACGCACATATCACCGTGTAGGTATTAGGCACGCGTTACTACTTACGGGACTCGATTCTGATTTATGGAGACCGAGTTATCAGCTCGTAGGCAAAACTGACCAACACTTAGGTAAAAAGTCAAAAAAGAGGCCAAAACCCGCCTCAGCCATCGTAACGATACGCAAACACATACATAGCACCGCGTAGGTATTATGCATGCAATACAACTTACGGTATCCGATTTTGACATACGGAGGCCAAGTATCGACCGTAGTAAAACCCGACCAACACTTAGGTAAAAAGTCGAAAAAGAGGCCAAAACCCACTTCGGCCGTCATAATAACACGCAAATATATACATAGCACTGCATGGGTATTAGGCATGCGCTATAACTTACGGGACTCAGTTCTGACTTACGGAGGCTGAGTTATCAGCCCGTAAGCAAAACTGAACAACATTTAGGTAAAAAGTCAAAAAAGAAGCCAAAACCCGCCTCGGCCATCGTAACGACACGTAAACACATACATAGCACCGCGTAGGTATTAGACAATCTTTACAACTTACGGGACTAGATTCTGACTTACGGAGGCCGAGTTATCAGCCCGTAAGCAAAACTTGACAACACTTAGGCAGAAAGTCGAAAAAGAGGCCAAAACCCGCCTCGACCGTCGTAACAACATGCACACAAATACATAGCACAGCATCGGTATTAGGCACGTGTTATAACTTATGGGACTCAATTCTAACTTACGGAGGTGAAGTTATCAGCCCGTAGGTAAAACTGACCAACACTTGGGCAAGAAGTCAAAAAAGAGGCAAAAAAGAGGCCAAAACCCGCCTCGACAGTCGTAAAGACACTCAAACATGAACATAGCACCGTGTAGGTATTAGGCATGTGTTAGAACTTACATGACTCGATTCTAACTTACAGAGGCCGAGTTATCAGCCCGTAGGCAAAACTGACCAACACTTAAGCAAAATGTCAAAAAAAAGGCCACAACCCGCCTCATCCTTCGTAACAACAAGCAAACACGTGCATAGTACCGCGTAGGTATTAGGCATGCGTTACAACTTAAGGGACTCGATTCCGACATACGGAGGCCGAGTTATCAGCCCGTAGGCAAAACTGAACAACACTTAGGCAAAAAGTCAAAAAAGAGGCCAAAACATGCCTCGACCGTCGTAACGACACGCAAACACATGCATAGAACTGTGCATGTATTAGGCATGTGCTACAACTTACGGGACTCGATTTCGACATACGTAGGACAAGTTGTCAGCCCATAGGCAAAATTGACCAACACTTAGGTAAAAAGTTAAAAAAAGGCCAAAACACGCCTCGGCCATTGTAATGACATGCAAACACATGCATAACACCGCGTAGGTATTAAGCATGCATTATAACTTACCTGACTCAATTTCAACTTACGGAGGCCGAGTTATCAGTTCGTAGGCAAAACTGACCAACACTTAGGGAAAAAGTCAAAAAAGAAGCCAAAACCCACCTCGATCGTCGTAATGACACGCAAACAAGTACATAGCACCGCGCAGATATAAGGCACGTGTTACACCTTACGGGACTCGATTCGACTTCTGAAGAGTTATCGGCCGTAGGTAAAAGCGACCGACCAACAACTTGGGTAAAAATCGAAAAAGAGGCCAAAACTCGCCTCGGTAGTTGTAACGATCACGAAACTAGTATATAGCACCATGTAGGTATTAGGCGCGTGCGTTACACTTATGGGACTCGATTCCGACTTACGGAGGCCGAGTTATCAACCCGTAGACAAAACTAACCAACACTTAGGTAAAAAGTCAAAAAAGAGGCCAAAACCTGCTTCGACCGTCGTAATGATACGCTAATACATACATAGCACCGCGTAGGTATTAGGCATACGTTACAACTTACGAGACTCGATTCCGACATACGGAGGCCGAGTTATCAACCCGTAGGCAAAACTGACCAACACTTAGGCAAAAAGTCAAAAAAAGGCCAAAAACCACCTCGGCAGTTGTAACGACACGCAAACACATACATAGAACCGCGTGGGTATTAGGCATGTGTTACAACTTATGGGTCTTGATTCTGACTTACGGAGGTCGAGTTATCAGCCCGTAGGCAAAACTGACCAACACTTAGGCTAAAGGTCGAACAACAGGCCAAAACTAGCCTCGACCGTCGTAACAATATGCAAATACGTACATAGCAACACGTAGGTATTAGGCACGCGTTACAACTTAAGGGTCTCGATTTTGACATACGGAGGCCGAGCTATCAACCTGTAGGCAAAACTGACAAATTCTTAGGCAAAAAGAGGCCAAAACTCACCTCAGCCATCGTAACAACATGCAAATACATACATAACACTCCATGGGTATTAGGCATGCGTTATAACTTACGGGACTCAATTTTGACTTACGAAGGCCGAGTTATCAGCCCGTAAGCAAAACAAAACAACATTTAGGTAAAAAGTCAAAAAAGAGGCTAAAACCCGCCTCGGCCGTCGTAACAACACACAAAGACATACATAGCACCGCGTAGGTATTAGGCACTCATTACAAGTTACGACACTCGATTCCGACTTACGGAGGCCGAGTTATCAGCCCGTAGGCATAACTCGCCAACACTTAAGCAAAGAGTCGAAAAAGAGGCCAAAACCCGCCTCGACCGTCGTAACAACACGCACACACATACATAGCACAACGTAGGTATTAGGCACGTGTTACAACTTACGGGACTCAATTCTAACTTACGGAGGCCGAGTTATCAGCCCGTAGGTAAAACTGACCAACACTTAGGCAAGAAGTCAAAAAAGAGGCCAAAACCCGCCTCGGCAGTCGTAAAGACACGCAAATATGAACATAGCACCGTGTAGGTATTAGGCACGTGTTAGAACTTACGGGGCTCGATTCCGACTTACAGAGGCCGAGTTATCAACCCGTAGGCAAAACTGACCAACACTTAGGCAAAATGTCAAAAAGAGGCCAAAACCCGCCTCGGCCGTCGTAACAACAAGCAAACATGTGCATAGTACTGCGTAGGTATTAGGCACGCGTTATAACTTACGGGACTCGATTCCAACAAACGGAGGCCGAGTTATCAGCCCGTACGCAAAACTGAACGACGCTTAAGCAAAAAGTCGAAAAAGAGGCCAAAACCCACCTCGGCCGTCGTAACAACATGCTAACACATACATAGCACCGTGTGGGTATTAGGCACGCGTTATAACTTGGGAGACTCAATTCTGACTTTCGGAGGTCGAGTTATCAACCCGTCGGGAAAACTGCACAATACTTAGGCAAAAAGTAAAAAAAGAGGCCAAAACATGCCTCGGCCGTCGTAATGACACGCAAACACATGCATAGCAACGCGCATGTCTTAGGCATGTGCTACAACTTACGGGACTCGATTTCCACATACGTAGGCCAAGTTGTTAGCCCGTAGGCAAAATTGACCAACACTTAGGTAAAAAGATAAAAAAGAGGCCAAAACCCGACTCGGCCATTGTAATGACATGCAAACGCATGCATAGCACCGCGTAGGTATTAGGCACGCGTTATAACTTACGAGACTCAATTCTGACTTACGGAGGCCGAGTTATCAGTTCGTAGGATAAACTGACCAACACTTAGGGAAAAAGTCAAAAAAGAAGCCAAAACCCATCTCGGCCGTCGTAATGACACGCAAACACGTACATAGCACTGCGCAGGTATTAGGCACGTGTTATAACTTACGGGACTCGATTCTGACTTACGGAGGCCGAGTTATCAGCTCGTAGACAAAACTGACCAACACTTAGGTAAAAAAATCGAAAAAGAGCCCAAAATTTTCCTCGGCCGTTGAAACGATACGGAAACTCATATATAGCACCCCGTAGGTATTAGGCACGCGTTACAACTTATGGGACTCGATTTTAACTTACAGAGGCTGAGTTATCAGCCCATATATAAAACTCACCAACACTTAGGTAAAAAGTTAAAAAAGAGGCCAAACCCACCTCGGACGTCGTAACGATACGCTAACACATACATAGCACCGCATAGGTATTAGGCATACGTTACAATTTACGGACTCGATTCGACATACGAGCTGAGTTATCGGCCGTAGGCAAAAGCCGACCAACCAACACTTAGGCAAAAAGTCAAAAAAGAGGCAAAAAAAAAACCTCGATAGTCGTAACGACACGTAAACACATCCATAAAACTGCGTGGGTATTAGGCATGTGTTACAACTTATGGGTCTTGATTCTGACTTACAGAGGCCGAGTTATCAGCCCGTAGGCAAAACTGAACAACACTTAGGCAAAAAGTCGAACAAGAAGCCAAAACCAGCCTCGACCGTCGTAACGATATGCAAACACGTACATAGCACCGCGTAGGTATTAGGCACGCATTACAACTTAAGGGACTCGATTCCGACATACGGAGGCCGAGCTATCAGCCTGTAGGCAAAACTGACCAACACTTAGGCAAAAAGTCGAAAAAGAGGCCAAAACCCGCCTTGGCCGTCATAACGACGCGCAAACACATGCATGGCACCGCGTAGGTATTTGGCATGCGTTACAACTTACGGGACTCGATTCTGATATACGAAGGCCGAGTTATCAGCCCGTAGGTAAAACTGACCAACACTTAGGGAAAAAGTCGAAAAAGAGGCCAGAACCGCCTCGACCCTCATAATGACATGCAAACACGTACATAACACTGCGTCAGTATTAGACACGCATTATAACTTATGGGACTCGATTCTGACAAACGGATGCCGAGTTATCAGCGCGTAGGTAAAACTGACCAACACTCAAGCAAAAAGTCGAAAAGGAGTCCAAAACCCACCTCGACTGTCGTAATAACACGCAAACATATACATAGCACTGCATAGGTATTAGGCATGCGTTACAACTTATGGGACTCGATTCTGACTTACGGAGGCCGAGTTATCAGCGTGTAGGCAAAATTGACCAACACTTAAGTAAAAAGTCTAAAAAGGGGCCAAAATAAGCCTCGGCTATCGTAATAACACGCAAACATGTACATAGCATCGCGTAGGTATTAGGCATACGTTATAACATATGAGACTCGATTTCGACTTACGGAGGCCTAGTTATCAGCCCATAGGCAAAACTGACCAACACTTAGGCAAAAAGTCGAAAAAGAGGCCAAAACTAGCCTCGACCATTGTAACGACATGCAAACACATACATAGCATCGCATAGGTATTAGGCACGCATTACAACTTACGGGACTCGATTCTGACTTACGGGGGCTGAGTTATCAGCCCGTAGGCAAAACTGACCAACACTTAAGCAAAAAGTTAAAAAAGAGGCCAAAACTCGCCTCGACCGTTGTAATGATAGGCAAAGTCTTACATAGCACCGTGTAGGTATTAGGCATGCGTTATAACTTACGGGACTCGATTCCGACTTACAGAGGTCGAGTTATCAGCGTAGGAAAAACTGACCAACACTTAGCTAAAAAGTCAAAAAAGAGGCCAAAACCCTCCTCGGCGGTCAAAACGATACGAAAACACATACATAGAACCACGTAGGTATTAGGCATGCATTACAACTTACGGGACTTAATTCCGACTTACGGAGACCGAGTTATCAGCCCGTAGGCAAAACTGACCAACACTTTGGTAAAATGTTAAAAAAGAGGCCAAAACCCGCTTCAGTCATCGTAATGATACACAAACATATACATAACATCGCATTGGTATTAGGCATACATTACAACTTACGTGACTCAATTTTGATATACGGAGGCCGAGTTATCAGCCCGTAGGTAAAACTGACCAACACTTAGGCAAAAAGTCGAAAAAAGGCCAAAACCAACCTCGGCCGTCGTAACAACACGCAAAGACATACATAGCACTACATGGGTATTAAGCACGCCTTATAACTTACGGGACTCAATTCTGACTTACGGAGGCCGAGTTATCAGCCCGTAAGCAAAACTGAACAACATTTAGGTAAAAAGTCAAAAAAGAGGCCAAAACATTCCTCGACCGTCGTAACGACATAAAAACACATACATAGTACCGCGTATGTATTAGGCATGCGTTACAACTTACGGGACTCGATTCTGACATACGTAGACCGAGTTATTAGCCCGTATGCAAAATTGACCAACACTTAGGTAAAAAGTTAAAAAAGAGGCCAAAACCCGCATCAGCCATTGTAATGACACGCAAATACATGCATAGCACCGCGTAGGTATTAGACACGCGTTATAACTTACGGGACTCATTTCCGACTTACGGAGGCCGAGTTATCAGCCCGTAGGCAAAACTGACCAACATTTGGGGAAAAGTCAAAAAAAAGCCAAAATCCACCTCGGCCGTTGTAATGATACGAAAACTCGTACATAGCACTATGTAGGTATTAGGCACGCGTTACAGCTTACGGGACTCGATTCTGATTTACGGAGGCCGAGTTATCAGCCCGTAGGCAAAACTAACTAACATTTAGGTAAAAAGTCAAAAAAGAAGCCAAAACCCGCCTCGGCCATCGTAATGATACGAAAACACATACATAGCACCGCATAGGTATTAGGCATGCGTAACAACTTACGGGACTCGATTCCGACATACGGAGGCCGAGTTATCAGTCCGTAGGCAAAACTGACCAACACTTAGGCAAAAAGTCAAAAAAGAGGCCAAAACCAACCTCGACCGTCGTAACAACATGCAAAGACATACATAGCACTGCATGGGTATTATGCACGCATTATAACTTACGGGACTCAATTCTGACTTACGGAGGCCGAGTTATCAGCCTGTAAGCAAAACTGAACAACATTTAGGTAAAAAGTCAAAAAAGAGGCCAAAACATGCCTCAACCGTCGTAACGACATAAAAACATATACATAGTACTGCTTATGTATTAGGCATGTGTTACAACTTACGGGACATGATTCTGACATACGTAGACCGAGTTATTAGCCCGTATTCAAAATTGACCAACACTTAGGTAAAAAGTTAAAAAAGAGGCCAAAACCCGCATCGGCCATTGTAACGACACGCAAATACATGCATAGCACCGCGTAGGTATTAGGCACGCGTTACAACTTACGGGACTCAATTCCGACTTATGGAGGCCGAGTTATCAACCCGTAGGCAAAACCGACCAACATTTGGGGAAAAAGTCAAAAAAAGGCCAAAATCCACCTCGGCCGTTGTAATGATACGGAAACTCATACAACTTACGGGACTCGATTCCGACATACGGAGGCCGTGTTATCAGCCCGTAGGGAAAACTGACAAACACTTAGGCAAAAAATTTCTTCTGCAAAGTTGTAGAGAATGGAATTTCCTATGGTAAGGACATATGGTTCGAATTTTTCTGATAAAAGGGCTATTTATTATGAATTATTGAAGTTTCGAAGTTCCGAAATAATTGATTTTTGAAAGTTTTAAATAATTATTTTAAGAAAAATGTTTTTTTTTTGTTTTAGTGGACATCATTAACATGTGCAAGTGCTGAATTCAAATGTCTAGAGGTGGGCTAAGGAAAATTTTATAAATATATTAATATTTTATTAAATTTTCTGCTTTGGTGTTCTAAGCATTTTCCTATAAATAGGGTGCTTAGGTTAGAATTGAAAATCACACCAGAAACAAGTTTTCTCTCTCTTTCTCTTTCTATATATTGAGCGTATTCTTGTGAGTATTTTAATACTTTGAGTGTTGCTATACGGTGCAAGTTTAAGTCATAGCCTATACCGTGACAATAATTGAATCAATAATATGAGAGATATGATGCAGTAATTACTGTGATAATAATTAAATATAATTGAGTGACTTCTTACGTAAGCATCAATAATCAATACCGTGTGCTACTATGCAACCACGCGTATTACTGTACTTTTACTACCGAGTAGTTCAACAGTTTTAACGGTAACACTTTCGCCGTTATTTTTATAAAATGTCAATTCTGTCGTTTTCTAACTACGGCAATACTTCCATTGTTCGGTCCACCAATGATTGTGTCGTCGTACGGACATTCCCGACAAAAAGAATATTCCCCGATCAAACGAATATTTTATAATATTTGCTTACTTTGCAAATATTTTCACATATCACCCTTAACTTTAATCTTTTATCAATTTAACCATTTATGAAATAAAATAATAATTATAAGAAAATTGAATACTTTCATTTCATAAAATTCGGGGTCTTATCTTTTATTAAAAATGATGTTAATTTAATATTTTTTTTAGGATGTTTAAATCTTGATTTTTATAATTAATGATAAATGATGTTGTGTTTGATATTTTTCTCATTTAGGATGTTTAATTAATATGTATGGTTTAAACATTAAATTGTGATTAGTGATGAATAAATATTCAATTTTTTCTTTATTTTTATAAAGAATTTAAACAAATTTTTTATTAGTCTTTCTGAAGAACGAATCCTATTATTTTCTATTTTCTCAAATGTTAAGAATTGTATAGTAATTTATTGCCAACGTAAATACTCCCTCTGTCCCAAATTAATTGCTCAGTTTTGACTTTTTAAATTCAAATTGACCATTTTTAAAACTATTTTTTTTACTATTTTTGCTAAAATATAGGTGAAGAGATTATAACCAAAAGAAAGTATATACAATTTATTACTAACCCCAATTTTTATAATTTTAGAAATATATTTATATATGCTTAATTATTAATTTTAAAAATAGTCAATTTGACTTAAAAAAGTCAAAACTGAGCAATTAATTTGGGACGGAGGGAGTATATTATTTTATTAATACAAGGAAAAAGAATGAAAGGAGTTAAAACCTAAAAGTGAATGGAATCGGTTCTCTTGGCTTGTTGAACCTACGTACGCTCTCTTCGCCTCCTGTTGCCACCACCACAGCCACCGTCGGCATTCGTGTGTGCCGGCAAAATATCCGCCACCGCCGAGACAGCTAGCTCTGTATTCTCCTCCAGCAGAAACCAGGTATCCCATCCTCAGGGATGTCTGTGATTAGACCTGGCAAAATCGGCTAAGCATGCCAAGTAGGGCCACCATGGTAAGACAAACACCCTTAGATTAAAAAGTGGGCTATGGGCTTCATTTTTTTAGCCCATTAAAATTTGGGCCTTTTGCCCTACTAAATTTGGTCTTACTTAATGACAGATGATTAGCAGGCCTTGCCAAGCCTTGGGACATTTTAAAAATCCTTATTCGATTTAAAGCTTCAGGCTAAGTGGCTCTTGAGTAGGCTAACCCTTACTGACCTTACCTTATGCACATGCCCTTATTCTAGATTTCAATTTTCAGATATAGACTTCTACACTTCTACTGTACTGATAAAAGTGAGAAGTGAGAGACAGACGAGATCGACAGAGAGAGTGAGAGACAATGATCGATCGACACTGCTACAGCTAGCTTCAACAGAGAGAGTGAGAGGCGAGATCGATCGACCTTTGCTCTGACGCGAGATCGACCTTTGCTGCTATGATTTGGTTCTTCCCTACAGGTAGCTTCTTCTTCTCACCACTTCGATCGATCGATACTGCTATGTTCTATTTTTGTTTTTACTTTTTAGTTTGTTTTTGGCTTTCTGCTACACTTCTGTTTTTGTTTTCAGTATGTTTTCAGTTTGGGGTTACTAAATTTCTTCAATTTTGGTAAAACCCTGCAATTTCGGCAAAGAAGACAAGCAATTTCTGCAATTTCTTTTTTTGATAAAACCCTAAAATCTTTTGTTGGGGTTATTAAATTTTTGCAATTTCTTAATTTTGGGGTATGGATATAAAACAATGTTTTGCATGTATTTGTTGGCTCCTGCAAGTATTCTATTGTTTTCTTGATTTTTAGTTACTTTGTTGACTAAGCTATGAAATAGTTAATCACAGAAAGCTTATGGATTCAGGTTCTCTTTCAATCATGTATCAAACTCTATGTCAAGGTGGGCATGGTTAGGAATTATTTTGTGGTTTTATTTAATCGATCAACTCTTTTGCTTTCTTCTACTTTTGTTGACCCTATTTCTGTGATCAATTATTATTTTTTCTCTTAATTTAATATCTTATAATATGATTCCATGCTTATAGCTTCGTTTTTTTCCTTTTTCTTTTGTTTGAATAATAATTTATTTTATGAAGACATTGAACTTGTTTCTACCTATTCTTTTGTTTCATCTGATTACTAAGGGGATAAGTTAATCAAGAAGCTTTATTTCTTAATCTTACAATCATATGGCTGCTAGGATAGTGATTGGATCTGTACTGGGATTTCTTTTGCTTGTTTTACTTGTCCTTGACTCCTTGTTTTGTGAAGAGCCTTCTGTTTCCAGGAATGTTTCCATTTTCTATGCTCATGGTGAGATTTGCAATTACATTACATTCTCTTATAATATTTGTTGCTCTAAAGAGATTCTAGAATTCTCATTAGCATGAGTAATTCACAAATGGTATAGTTTATAATACTCTTTTATCTTTCATTTAAGTTGTTCTTCCTATGATTTTTGATCTAGGGTGAGGACAATGTCAAGTTGTTTGTGATTTAAGTTCTTACTTCACCTGTTGTGTCATAAAAATATGTGAGTTGCACATATCTTTATTTTATGTCAAGGTTAGTGGCATAGCTGTAAGTGGGTAGTTCATTCCATGTATATTGAAATGAAATGTGAAGGTAATTAGTTAAAAATAGTGCGCGTGTCGGGTTTTTGCTAATGTAAGCTTTAGTGGTTCTCTCAGATAGTGATGTAAGCAGTGTAGGAATATGATGTTTGAAAATTTTAATTAGAAGGTCACGGTTGTGGCTCTTATTATGTCTCCCTATGTATGCTTGATTTCATCACCCTAATTCTTCTACCTTCTTCTCTTATCTTTTTGCAAGCAATCCTCTCCAAGTCAGGCCATATAAGGGTACTTTTTAGATGGTAATTCTGTTGCTGCGGATGGGATTGCAATTTGCAAGTATGCATTTGGATGGTGACACGTCAACAGAGTCAGATGAAATGGATAGTTTTTGTTTGAATTTGTAATTACGTATTTGTATTTTGGAGCTTATTTACGTAATTACGTATTTGCATTTAGATGATACTTGTTGTAATTCTTTGCGCAGCTTGTTGTATTTGGATTGTTTTTGTTTGATTTTTTGTGATTAATGATTTTTTTTAAAAAAAATAATAAAAAAAAAACTTGATGGTAGCCGGTAAAATCTAACCGACCACGGGCCATGGGCCACTTAGTTTCAGCCCATAAAATCATTTTTCTTTTTAGCTGGCAGATTAATATGACCCCGATGGTTTGAATTGTTTTAGGCCAATTTACCGCTTGCTTGTGTCTATCTGTGATTTAAATTCTGTATCAATCGGCATTTTGATTGCCATTTTTCTTTTGGGAATATTTAAATTTTTTAATGCATCTTTATATATATTTGTCTGACGGAGTAAATTTTGTTAAATTCTATATATCTATGTAGCTACACAGATGGCTTATATCCATTATTGTAGAAACATAATCCGTAAAGCTTTGATCGGGTATTGCATCACCCAACATTATTTGCTGGGCAGGGTGTTAGATACAGAAAGTTGGAAGTGATTCTTACAACTGTGAGTTACTCATTTTGCAATTTATTAGGTCTCCCCTTTGTTATCTTATTGAGCAGTTTAGTTGGAAATGATAATATAATAATATGGATTACGTGACTATAGAACAAGCTTGGAAAAGCGGGAGAGCAGTGAAAGTAGCTCTGGACATTTTCGCAACCATCGATGCCCAAATTGCTTGCCAGTCCCAAACATTGACAAGTTTGCCCATCTCATCGTTGAAGAAAGACAAGGTTCTATTTTTGTTGATGCTTATTGTGTGTGTATACATGAATATATATGTAGATAATTATTATTATCTGAACGTGGTATCTCTTAAATTGTACCTTGGAGTGTTTGACAGTTGTGTATGAGAGTTTTCATATGCAGCCATCATCCTTTGTTATGGCTTTTTGTGTGACCTCGAGAGGCTGTGTGTATCAGAGCTAGGCACATGGATATATGCCTAGCTTGCATATACTTGTTTAGATGATTAGCATGCTAGAGCCACTTGTTTATATATATATATATATGTGTGTGTGTGTGTGTGTGTGTGTGTGTGTGTGTGCGCGCAGCACATGTGTATTGGGGAAATTTGAAATTAGAAACTTGTTTCGACTATTTATAAATTCATTCAGTTGACAGTGAGGCAAATTTACTAATTTGAAGTGTTTCAAATGATTAACCTTCAATGTTTCAATTGGTAGTGAGTCTAGTAACCTCTGCTGACCTTAATGTTTCTGCCTTTATTGCTCTTTCTCTCTCCCCCTCTCTTTTACGCATGCAAACATATTGCAAACGAATGGTCAATAGAATATTTAATGTGGACCATCTCAATGCAGAAGGCATCCGACTGTTTGACATTAATTTTTGTTCTTAAATCCTACCTTTGGGTGTGTATTGCAAATTGTTGTTTGCATATTTGTCTAAATTCATTCTACATAGGTATTGCTTAGCTTATTTCTTCATTTTTATGAGAATTTTAATGTCTGATGGAAGTTACTGCTGCGCTATCCCTTTCCCAACATTATTGCTGCTATTTTTTCTCCTCCACTTGTATATAGTACGCTTGTTATGAACTTTTGATACCATCTTGACTCACCTTAATCATACACTTGACATGAACTTTTTAATCATTCTTTATACACTGAATCTATGTTTACCACTTTCTTTCATTAGATTTACCAACCTAAGGAGGTTGAAGAGGTTAAAGTTGTTCACAAGACGGAGGAAGATATAACCAAAGAATATCAGACAGCAGCAAAGCGTCTGGACAATGCTAAGCTGGTTGGTCTTCTATATAGAAGCTTTTGATTGCTATTGTTTTTGGGCGGGTGTGACATGTTGGAGATTTCTATGATTCTTAGATAATTATATATTTCATTTTGATACGAATTTGACCTTGATCATCTTGAGTTTGAATTTCATAGATGGGTGAAGCATTTTTTATACATGGTGACTTGCATTATTAAATGATTGGCAACAAACCTTTCTTCAGATTGCTACTTATCAATCAAAAATAAGACAACTAACTCAATTAATTAATTCAAATAAAATAATTAACTCCGCTAATCATTCAAGTAAAATAATCAAAGTTAATTATTTTATTTAAATTAATTAATGTGATTAATTCTTTTACTCACTACACATTACCAGTATAGTAATGTATAGTGAATAAAATAATTAACTTCAAGGGACATAAGTGTATTTAATTCTTGTTTTTAATACATTTAGTTTTTCTTTTTTTCCCTCTCTCTCTATATATATATATGTATAATATATATTACTCTTTTCATTCAAATTATATGATCATTATTGACTTTTGAAAATTAATTTGAGACATTTTCAAACTCAAAATTGAGGTGACTCATTAAAAATTATGAAACAATAAAACTTACAATGAGTAATACTTTTTAAATAGTTTACAATATTCATCATTATATTGATTAATATTAAAAGAATCTATGTCAACTTTGCGTTAAAAATCTCTAAAGTTGACTTTAAAAAGTTAACAATAATCAAATAATACGAGCAGGAGGAGTATATCATACTTTCATAGAGAATAGGTAAAAACTATCTGTGTGGTGGTAATGGTGATTACCATGGCACTAGTGATGTAAGTTTTGGCAATAGATACTTAGAAGGGCACACATTTTCTTCAATGGAAACTCCTTTTGCTTCAACTAGATAGAAAATTTATGATTTATTTTGAGTGAAATTAATTCCAACTTCAGTAGGTAATAGAGTTTGGTATTAATTGTTTCCCTCATCCTTCCTTATCTGTTTTATTTTCTGGAACAAACAAAAATTATTGCTATTTTGTTGCTAGAAATTTTAGACGTATAAACCAAAATATGTCAGTTGTAGGGAATGACAAATTAATCTCTCCTGTATAAACATTCTTTTAGTTTTACTTTGTTTGCAAGTGAAAATATGAGAATGATCTGAAAATGGAATGTGAAAGTTGTATCTTGATATCGAGAGACCAAAGAACCGGTCTAAATAAATGCAGTGAGGCTGGTTTTACATATATAACATATGAATTAGAGTTAAGCATATACACATTTTGCTCTTAAGTTGGGAGTTCAACACTAAAAACTTATGCCATTTAGCACCTTAACTTTGTGGTCCTTCAACCTCATTGGTTAAGTTCATGACAATATATGTATTTAAGTGTCTTAATTAATCCAAAAAGCTGAAAAAAGGAGTAAGTTCCAAGCAAGTGGTGGGGACGATAGAGGAACAACCTTCTCAATTCTCTTGCCATTCTGATGTAAAAGTGGGCATTAGGTGTTGGATTTATATTATATTTTGGATATATAAAACATTGACCTTGCTATGTTTTGTGAAGAGTTGAGATGTTGTGTCTAAAGTTCTATTTTGGCAAGTAATGCACCAAAGTGGAAAAAGGGCACCTGCTGCAACCCATGGATTACAGTTGTAAATTTTTTTATTGTTGCAATTCAATGAAAATGTTGCTTTAACATGATAATGGTGGAGTAGCGATATATTATATCGAGGATAATTTACGTGTTGATTTTTCTCACTTTTTAGGTAATATACAAATTACATTTTTTACGTAGGTAATGTCGGTGGCAAGGCAACTCTCTGTCTTGCATTGAGCACGAAAACTTACATTTGCCAACTCCTTTGCCATCTTTGGGAGAGTTTGAGGTGTTAGCTCAAGCTTACAAAAGTCCATTCCTTTGCGGAAGGAAGGTTCGATGGACATTTGATGTTAAAATCCATGAAAAAATGAATGAAGGGTTTCCTATTGGAAGTGGACACTATTACCCAAAATGCTTCAGGGATGACAATTTTTGGCCTTACAATTGAGAATTATTTGTAGTACTGAATCTAAGTCTGTCTAGTGTTGAACCCAGCAACAATATAACTACTTGATCTTATTTTGTAGACCAGAGATGGATTCTGGTAATGTGAGAAGTTTGTTTTTGTTTTTTACCCTTTTTCTTGCTACTTGTAAGGTAATAAAATGGGATTTATTTGAATTCTGTTGGTCGTTATTTTCATACTTTGGAGTTTGGGTGACAGAATCATGTGCATGATTCATACTTTGAACCTTAGGCTAATGACTTATAAAGGAGTCTATTATGCATTTGATATTCAAACGTCCAAGGCACTTGTTTTGCGGTTGTTGTCAAGGGACCTACTGATGACTTAGAAAGGAGTTTATTACTCACGCATTGGTATTTGAATAAGCCTATTCGATTGCTACTTACTGGAAGAGGTGGCAAGCAGGCGGGCGGGGCGGCGGAGCGAAATAGAAGCGGCGTGGGCAACTGACGGTGGTAGACCAAAAAGCCCGAGTTTTGGCGGTCGAAAATGTTAGGCAAGTGGCGATTAGGCCGGTCCGGTCCGGTGGCCATGAACTTCTTCACCTATTTTTTTTTTGGTAACATTTTGCTACACCAAAAATAGTAATAATAATAAATATTAAAAATAATAAAATAATTTATAATAAACAATAATTCTAATTACCTACATTAACTACATACATCAAAGGCGTGAAAAAAAAGCGAGAATGTTTTGAAGTTTCTTGATTCGGTGAACACTATCTAATCCTTATGGATTCATTATCTTCAAAACTTCATCGGGTAAATATTTATTAATTATGTCGATTAAATATTTGATACCTTTCTCGAAAATCTATGAATCAGCTAACTAATATTATGTTTTAGTTTATGATTTATCTGCTTTCATGATCATATCAGGTTCCTTGGATCATCTTGATTTGGGATTTGGATCATAAACTAGTTCATTTAAATATTGTATATATGATGTGTTTCATAAACCTACCTGCTTGATGGGTTTTCAATTTATGTAATATGATTCTTGATGTTTTTTTTAAATTCATATAATATTTTGATTAACAGCCACATCAATTAAGAAATTTCAAACTACAATTATTATTTACTACTGACTATAATAATTAAAAATATATTTTATATTGAAGATTGCATTAAAATAAATAGTTGTTGTAGCTCGATTGGTTTGAACTCTTATTTATTTACTTACAAGTCTTGTGTTCAAGCCTCATAACCCACAATAGCAACATTTTGTTTTAAAAAAAAATTCACAGCAGCAGCATGGTGGCGGACCTTCTGATGAATAAGACCAAAAAGGCCCATTTTATGGGCTAAAAAATCACGACCCAAAGCCGGGCCGTGGCCAAGGCTAAAGGTCGGCCCGACCCAGCGGGCACTGGGCCATCTTTGCCAGTCTACTTCTTTGAGGAATATGTTTTGCAAGTGCAAAATTGAGCAGTGATATTAAATTGCCATTTTTAAGCTATTGATACTTCTAACATTTTACCATCATAGTTTCTATTACTCTATTTTGGCGAAGTTGGATGGTTTGTTCATTTGTTCTATAAAAAAATTATAAATTAATCTCAAGCTCCTCATAAATTTTAAGGCACTAATGTTGCCCCAAGTGTGTGTAAATTTATTTACATAAAAACCCTAAACATGTATATATGGACATGATCCATAATCGGGATCCTTATAGCAAATTTCAACGGTTCATTCACTAATCGAGCGATTGTCTGGAACCCCCATTAAATGGAGGAGTTCTAAGCGGTGTAATGAAACCTCAATCGCACTTTAATATAGGAGAATTAGCAGTTTAGTTCGGTGAATGGATGCCCACCAAGTCGATATGCAAAAATACCATCTTTTTAAAAGTAATACTCGTTCGCACAATTAAATTGTGGATTGGAGATATTTTAAAATTGGTTGAATTCTTCTCTGTTTCCAACAAAGTAATCCTCGTTTCCACAATTAAACTACGGATTGGATAGATTTTTTTTACATCAAATTGACCGGAATCCTTTTTTATATCATTTTTCAACAAAGTGATCAACAAATCTCAGTTATTAGTCACACATTAACTACCCATTTTCTTAATTTACTAAACTTTTATATGGATTGATAATACTTACAAAGTACTCCCTCGGTTCTAAATATCGACTTTTTAGGATTAGAAATTTGAGCATTCGATTATTAACTTAAGCCAAGATAAGCTATTCGGTTATAACAAAAAACAAAATTCTCTATTTTAAGTATCCGAATTACACCCAGAGATCTGAGATAACCAAAATAACCAAATTAGTTATTGGGTTAAAAACCGAATTTAGTAGTTTCTGTTTAAACTTTTGCAATCACTGCCACGAATTGACATATGAATAGATTGAATTCAGTGAGAAAATGATGGACATATGAATAGATTGAATTCAGTGAGAAAATGATGCAGGTTTATTATAATCCAAAAAGATCAAAAGTAAAGGAATTGATAAGTACTAGTAAGTAAGATGAAGAAAATAAGTAAAGGAGCAAGACTAAGTCTGTGACGCCCCAAAAATAGGTATACATCACTTATTCTGAGTCGCCAAATACATGGAATAAAAAATAACTTCAACTTTAATTATTACATTTGTCGTGCAAAACACGACAACACATATATTGTGAGTTTAAATACAAATATTGTCTTCTAGACAGTATTCAAACTCAAATAAGTCCTCATTATAATTATTGATACATTATTTTATAAAAACAGTGAGGACTACTAAAACAACCTCCTAGAACCATTATTCCATACCCCGACTAGTATCCGCTACATTCTCGCCTCTTGAGAAGAAAAATGGAACAAAAAGGAAAATGGTGAGCTCAACTAGCCCGATAAAGAACATTATGACTAAGATAATATAGAACAAATTATCGTTAGTCCTCAACGAGAAAAATCGATAGAATATAATAGACAACAAGTTTTAGATCAATATTACATGCGGTGAAATAACAATTCATTAGAAGAGTTAAGTAGAGAATGAAATCTACTATCTTCTATGATTTTAAAGTTCATCATCAATATTTTATCCCTGTGACATCAATCAGTATATATCTTGAATCAAATACTCATATTTGCAATCGACCAAAATATTCAATCGTATTCCCGGTTGGTCGTATTCATCTCAACACCTATTCATCATTTACTACTGAGCCAAAGATATTCATCATGTAATCGTTCATCTTTGCAATACATACCAAAGATATTCAGTTATATCACCATTTAGGATGAGAGAATGATGAAAATAATTTAAAGAAAAGCGAATCGATGAGATAAAAGGACAAGGTTTAAGGAATCGTACTTTAGTTTATCCAAGTTCAAAAATACTCCATAATAAACCATTGCGGAGTAAAATTCAAGAATGAAGATCAAAACATGGATACAATCAAAGCTAGTAATCATAATAAACAACTTGGACAAATAAAAAAAATTTAATTTTTACGTGAATAGTGTAATATATGTGAATATTAACCTCGACACAAAAAAAGCAAAAATTTCACAATAAAAATCTTACCAATATTAAAAGTAATGATATTGAAAGAAATAATATCATTTATAAAAAAATAACATTCCTTACCTCGAAAAGAATAGTACTTACATTTGGAATATCAAATATAATCTTTGAAGGAAACTTGCACCATATAGCACACTCAAAGTATCAAAATACTCACAAAAATAAACTCGATAATATAGAGAAAACTTGATTTACGGTGTGATTTTCAATTCTAACCTAAGCACCTATTTATAGGAAAATGCTTAGAACACCAAGCGAAAAATTTAATAAAATAATAATATATTTTAAAAAAAATTTACGCCCACCTTAGAAATCTGAATTGACATTTTGCAACAACAAGTGGCGCCCACCAATCATAACAAAAAAACGTTTTCTTTAAAAAATATTTAAAACTTCAAAAATAAATTATTTGAACTTGATAATTTATAATAAATAGCCCTTTATCGAGAAAATTCAAATCCTATGTTCATTCCATAGGAAATTCAATTCTCTACAACTTTGTAAGTTTAAGTTTTTTTAAATTTCAAGCAAAAATTGACCGAAATTCACATACGGACGTATTTACAGTCTATAATCAAATTTCAGCTAAAAATGGGGCCCACCAACATGTTTAACATGTTTTTAGCATTTATTGTAACAAAAATACTCTTCCTCCTCATTTATTCATATATCACATATTCTTTGTAAAAATATCACCATTATTATATTATTGTAATATAATAATATATTTAAATAAATTATTTTATCAGAGAAGATAAAATATCAATTTTTAACAATTGTCACTTTTCTAAAAATTCCTCCATTTATATCCACATAAATAAATATTTTTCTTATCATATAAATCGATAATTAATTATTCACAAATAATATTATAGAATCACAATATATCTTGACAACGATGTAAGACCCCAACTTATTATAAATGAAATTGAATTTCCTCTATTTATTATTTTGAAATAGTAAGGGTTGATTTGATTAATGTGGTTAGTTATGGGTAAAATCATAAAATTTTCAAATAAGCAAGTGGTTATAAAATATTCATTGTTGTCGGGAATATTAGTTTTGGTGGTGGAATATTCTTCTTTGTCGAGGAATATTAAATGCGATGGCGCTGACCTTGTGTGGGCCCCATAACGAAAAGCGATTGGATGAAAAGCAGCGAAAATATAAGTTGTTTATAAATGGCCAGCGTAGTTATTCTGAGATTATCTTGTTGAAATACTCGGTGTTTTAAAACACGATAGCACCGCAGTATTGCACCAATTATTGATTCTTACGTGAAGGCACTACTCGATAATTATTACGATAATTCTTATTCGATATTTTATTTTATTGATTCAATAATTCTTTGCGTTGATATTTTATATTCTTTGTTGTTTGATAATTGTCACTACACATTATTTTCCATTATCGAACAATAATTCATATTATCTGAATAATATTATTAGATAACATTATTGCCATGTCTAGAAAGTTACATACAGGAGAGGTTTGGTCATCTAATTGCTTGGCGCCCGATGAGGAGAAATCCTTATTGGAAAGTCCCTCTTTCTTGGGAGCTGCTGGTTATCGATGTTGTGATTACATAATATTATTTGTGAATAATTAATTATTGATTTATATGATGAGGAAAATATTGATTTTATGTGGATATAGATGGAGAAAAATTTTAATGTGACAATTGTTGAAAATTAATATTTTATCTATTTACGATAAAGTAGTTCATTTAAATATATTATTATATTTTAATAATATAATAATGGTGATATTTTTACAATGAATGTGGGATATATGAGTATATGAGGAGGAAGAGTATTTTTGTTGCATTAAATGATAAACACATGTTTTGTGTGTGTCGGTGGACCCCATTTCTTGGTAAAATTTGATTATAGCACAATAAAATCGTCCGTTTGTGGATTTGATCAATTTACATTTGGAATTTGGAAAAACTTTCTTACGCAAAGTTGTAGATAATGGAATTTCCTATGAAAATGGCATGAGGTTTGAATTTTTCTGATAAAAGGGCTATTTATTATGAATTATTGAAGCTTTGAAGTTCCGAAATAATTGATTTTTGGAAGTTTTAATTGTTTTATTTAAGAAAAACATTTTTGGTGAGTTGGTGGCTGATTATTTTGACCAAAGAAGGCTGCTAAGGAAATTAAGAAAAATATATTAATATTTTATTAAATTTTCTGCTTTGGTGTTCTAAGCATTTTTCTATAAATAGGGTGCTTAGGTTAGAATTGAAAATCACACCAGAAACTGAAGTTTTCTCTCTCTTTCTCTCTCTATATTATCGAGCGTATTCTTGTGAGTATTTTAAGACTTTGAGTGTTGATATACGGTGCAAGTTTAAGTCATAGCCTATATCCAATTGTTTTATTAGAAATCTTGTCTTTCTGAGGTAAGGGATGTTATTTTTTTAAGTAATGATGTTATTCTTTCAATATCATTATGCCAAAATATTGATCTGAACTTTTATCAAATTTGAAACTTTTTGGTGTCGGGTTACTATTCACATATCGACCTTATTCACGTATCTGACATTATTCACGAATCGGCCTTATCGATAGAAAAATTAAACTTTCGTTTTTGTCCAAAATATCTATTATGGATACTAGCATTGATTGTATCCATATTTTGATCATTCTTGAATTTTACTCCACTATGATTATTATTGAGGTATTTTTGGACATGGATAAAACAAATTACGAATTTTTAATCCTTAATCCTTGTCTTTTGTTTCACTGGATTCATTTTTTTAAAAATATTTTTCATCATCCTCAGTCCTAAATGATGATGTTACTGAATATCTTTGGCACATGTAGTGCAAAGATGGTTGATTTTCTTATAAATATCTTTGCCCGTGTAGTGCGAAGATAAACAAGTGTTGAGATGAACATGACCAATGATGAATATCTTTGGCTTTGTAGTGCAAAGATGAATATTTGATTCAAGATGTATATTGATTGATGTTACGAGGGATAAAATCTTGATGATGGACTTTTAAATTCATAGATAATAGTAGATTTCATTCTCTATGTAACTCTTCTATGAATTATTATTTCCTTCTGAATATTGATCTGAAACTTGTTGTATATTATTATTTACTGACTTGTGGGACTCTATTCGATTCTGACGGTGACTTATCGGCCGTAGTAAAAAAAGCCCTAAACACTTAGACAAAAAAAGTCGAAAAAGAGGCCAAAACCCGCCTCGGTCTTCATAATGACACATGAACACGTCATATACCGCGTGGGTATTAGGCATGCATTACAACATATGGGACTCGATTCCAGACTTACATAGGCCGAGTTATCAGCCCGTAGGCAAAACTGACCAACACTTTGGCAAAAAGTCGAAAAAGAGTCCAAAACCCGCCTCGGCCATCGTAACAATATGCAAACTTGTATATAGCACAGCGTAGGTATTAGGAACGCGTTACAAATTACGAATTCTTTTACGACATCGGGAGGCCAAGTTATCGACCGTAAAGCAAAATTGACCAATACTTAGGCAAAAAAGTTAAAAAAGAGCCAAAACCCGTCTCGGTTAAATCGTCGTAATGACACACAAACACATACATAGCACTACGTAGGTATTAGACACGCGTTACAACTTATGGAACTCGATTCCAACTTACGGAGGCCGAGTTACCGGCCGTAAGTAAGCAAAAGCCCGATCAACAATTATGCAAAATGTCGAAAAAGAGGCCAAAACCCGCCTCGGTAGTCGTAACAACAACGCAAAACACGTGCATAGTACCGCGTGGGTATTAAACGCACGCGTTACAACTTACGGAGACGCGATTCAACTTCTGATGAGTTATCGGCCGTAGTAAAAATGACTAACACTTAGGCAAAAAGTCGAAAAAGAGGCCAAAACCCACCTCGGCCGTCGTAACAACACATAAACACATACATAGCACCGCGTGGGTACTAGGCACATGTTACAACTTACGGGACTAATTTCCGACTTATGAGGCCGAGTTATCGGTCAAGTAGGCAAAAACTACGCCACAACTTGGGCAAAAAGTCGAAAAAAGAGGCCAAAACTTCGTCTCGATCGTCGTAACAACAACATGAAACACATACATAGCACAATGTAGATATTAGAGCGCGTTACAATATATGTTACTCGATTCCGACTTACGGAGGCGAGTTATTAGCAAATAAACAAAAAGCGACCAACACTTAGGTAAAAAGTTAAAAAGAGGCCAAAACCCGCATCGGTCGTTGTAACGACACGAAAACACATGCATAGTACCGCGTAGGTATTAGGCACGTTAAAAAACTTACGGGACTCGATTCCAACTTCGTGGTAGAGTTAATAGCCCGTAGACAAAAGCCGACCAACAACTTGGGTAAAAAATTAAAAAGAGGCTAAAACCCGCCTCGGCCGTCGTAAATATCACGCAAAACTCGTACATAGTACCGCGTGGGTATTGATTAGGCATGCGTTACAACTTACGGAACTCGATTACGACTTACGAGGTCGAGTTATCGGCCGTAAACAAAAAGCCCGACCAACACTTAGGTAAAAAAATCGAAAAAAGCGGCCAAAACCGCCTCGACCATCGTAAACGATCGCATGAACACATGCATAGCACCGCGTGGGTATTAGGCATGCATTACAACTTACGGGACCCATTTTTGACATCTGGATGAGAGTTATCGGCCGTGTAAACAAAAGCCCGACCAACACTTGGGTAAAAAGTCGAAAAAGATGCCAAAACCCACCTCGGCCGTCGTAACAACACGCAAATACATACATAGCACTGCATGGGTATTAGGCACAGCGTTATAACTTACGGGACTCAATTCTGACTTACGGAGACCGAGTTATCAGTCCGTAAGCAAAACTGAACAACATTTAGGTAAAAAAATCAAAAAGAGCCCAAAACCGCCGTCGGTGAAATCGTAACGATCACATAAACACATACATAGCACCGCGTGGGTATTAGGCACTCGTTACAACTTACGGGACTCGATTCGACTTCTGGAGGCGAGTTATCGGCCGTAAACAAAAGCCCCAACACTTAGGCAAAAAGTCGAAAAAGAGGCCAAAACCCGCCTCGGCCGTCGTAACAACACCCAAACACGTGCATAGTACCGCGTAGGTATTAGGCGTGTGTTACAACTTACGGGACCCGATTCCGACTTACGGAGGCCGAGTTATCGGCCGTATGTAAAAAAACGACCAACACTTAGATAAAAAGTTAAAAAAGAGGCCAAAACCCGCCTCGGCCGTTGTAACGACACGAAAACACATGCATAGTACCGCGTAGGTATTAGGCACGTGTTAAAACTTACGGGACTCGATTCCAAATTACGGAGGCCGAGTTATCGGCCCAATAAACAAAAAAAGATCCAACACTTGGGTAAAAAAGTCAAAAAAGAGGCCAAAACCGCCTACGTGGTAGTCGTAATGATATCATGAAACACGCATATATATCAGTGTGTGGGTATTAGGCGCAGCGTTTACTACTTACGGGACTCGATTACGATTTACGGAGACAGGAGTTATCAACTCGTAAAGCAAAACCCGACCAACACTTAGGTAAAAAGTCAAAAAGAGGCCAAAACCCGCCTCGACCATCGTAACGATCTGCAAAACACATACATAGCACCGCGTGGATATTATCATGCATTACAACTTACGGTTGCTCGATTTTGACATACGGAGGTAGTTATCGGCCGTAAACAAAAGCCCGCCAACACTTAGGCAAAATGTCGAAAAAAGAGGCCAAAACCCACCTCGGTAAGTCGTAACAACAACAAATACATACATAGCCTTTGCATGGGTATTAGGCATGCGCGTTATAACTTATGGGACTCGATTACGACTTACGGAGGGTATTGAGTTATCGGCCGTAATAAAAGCGAACAACATTTAGGTAAAAAGTCAAAAAAGAGGCAAAAACCGCCTCGGCCGAAATCGTAACGACACGCAAAAACACACATAGCACCACGTAGGGTATTGAACACTCGTTACAACTTACGGGACTCGATTACGACTTCACGAATGGTAGAGTTATCGGCCCGTAGGCAAAACTTCGACAACAACTTAAGCGAAAAAGTCGAAAAAGAGGCCAAAACCGCCTCGACCGTCGTAATAACACGCACACACATACATACATAGCACATCATAGGTATTAGGCGCGTGTTATAACTTACGGGACTCGATTCTAACTTACGGAGGCCAAGTTATCGGCCCGTGGGTAAAAGACCCGACAACACTTAGGCAAAAAGTCAAAAAGAGGCCAAAACCCGCCTCGGCGGTCGTAAAGACACATGAAACATGAACATAGCAGCGTGTAGGTATTAGGCGCGTGTTAGAACTTACATGACTCGATTCCGACTTACGGAGGCCGAGTTATCGGCCGTGAACAAAAGCCCGACCAACACTTAAGCAAAATGTCGAAAAAAAGGCCAAAAACCGCCTCGGTGAGTCGTAACAACAAGCAAACACGTGCGTATATATACCGTGGGTATTAGGCACGCGTTTACAACTTCACGGGACTCGATTCCGACATACGGAGGCCGAGTTATCGGCCGTGAGGGCAAAAAAGCGAACAACAACTTAGGCAAAAAGTCAAAAAAGAGGCCAAAACATGCCTCGGCCGAAGTAATAACGACGCGCGAAACACATACCTAGCACGTATGTATGTATTAGGCGTGTGCTACAACTTCTGGGACTCGATTACGACATCGTGGACAAGTTGTCAGCCCGTAGGCAAAATTGACCAACACTTAGGTAAAAAGTTAAAAAAAAGGCCAAAACACTCTTCGGCCATTATAATGACATGCAAACACATGCATAGCACCACGTAGGTATTAAGCACGCATTATAACTTACCTGACTCAATTTCGACTTACGGAGGCCGAGTTATCAGTTCGTAGGCAAAACTGACCAACACTTAGGGAAAAAGTCAAAAAAGAAGCCAAAACCCACCTCGGCCGTCGTAATGACACGCAAACATGTACATAGCACCGCGCAGATATTAGGCACGTGTTACACCTTACAGGACTTCGATTACGACTTCTGAAGGAGTTTATCGGCCGTAAAAAGCAAAAACCCGACTAACACTTAGGCAAAAAGTCGAAAAAGAGGCCAAAACTCGCCTCGGCCTTCATAACGACACGCAAACACGTACATAGCACTGCGTAGGTATTAGGCATGCGTTACAACTTATGGGACTCGATTCCGACTTACATATGCCGAATTATCAGCCCGTAGGCAAAACTGACCAACACTTAGGCAAAACGTCGAAAAAGAGGCCAAAACCGCCTCGGCCATCGTAACAATACGCAAACATGTATATAGCATACGTATGTAAGTATTAGGCACAGCGTTACAACTTACGGGACTCGATTCTGACATACGGAGGCCAAGTTATCAGCCCGTAGGCAAAACTGACCAATACTTAGGCAAAAAGTCAAAAAAGAGGCCTAAACCCGTCTCGGCCGTCGTAATGACACACAAACGCATACATAGCATTGCGTAGGTATTAGACACGCGATACAACTTACGGGACTCGATTCCGACTTACGGAGGCCGAGTTATCAGCCCGTAGGCAAAACTGACCAACACTTAGGAAAATTTCGAAAAAGAGGTCAAAACCCGCCTCGGCCGTCGTAACAACACGTAAAGACATACATAGCACTGCATGGGTATTAGGCATGCGTTATAACTTACGGGACTCAATTCTGACTTACGGAGGCCGAGTTATCAGCCCGTAAGCAAAACTGAACAACATTTAGGTAAAAAGTCAAAAAAGAGGCCAAAACATGCCTCGACCGTCGTAACGACATAAAAATATATACATATTATTGTGTATGTATTAGGCATGCGTTACAACTTACGGGACTCGATTCTGACATACGTAGACCGAGTTATTAGCCCGTATTCAAAATTGACCAACACTTAGGTAAGAAGTTAAAAAAGAGGCCAAAACCCGCATCGGCCATTGTAACGACACACAAATATATGCATAGCACCGCGTAGGTATTAGGCACGCGTTACAACTTACGGGACTCAATTCTGACTTACGAATGCCGAGTTATCAGCCCGTAGGCAAAACTGACCAACATTTGGGAAAAAAGTCGAAAAAGAGGCCATAACCCACCTCGGCCGTTGTAACGATATGGAAACTCGTACATAGCACCGCGTAGGTATTAGGCACGCGTTACAACTTACGGGACTCGATTCCAATTTACGGAGGCCGAGTTATCAGCCCGTAGGCAAAACTAATTAACACTTAGGTAAAAAGTCAAAAAAGAAGCCAAAACCCGCCTCGGCCGTCGTAATGATACGCAAACACATACATAGTACCGCGTAGGTATTAGGCATGTGTTACAACTTACGGGACTCGATTTTGACATACGGAGGCCGAGTTATCAGCCCGTAGGCAAAATTGACCAACACTTAGGCAAAAAGTCGAAAAAGAGGCCAAAACTCACCTCGGCCATCGTAACGACAAGCAAACACATACATATCATCGCGTAGGTATTAGGCACGCATTACAGCTTACGGGACTCAATTCCGTCAGACGGAGGCCGAGTTATCAGCCCGTAGGCAAAACTGACCAACACTTAGGCAAAAAGTAGAAAAAGAGGCCAAAATCCGCCTCGGCCGTTGTAACGATACAATAACTCGTACATAGCACCGCGTAGGTATTAGGCACGTGTTACAACTTACGGGACTCGATTCAGACGTACGGAGGCCGAGTTATCAGCCTGTAGGCAAAACTAACTAACACTTAGGTAACAAGTCAAAAAAGAAGCCAAAACTCGACTCGGCCATCGTAATGATACGCAAACACATACATAGCACCGCGTAGGTATTAGACATATGTTACAACTTACGGGACTCGATTCCGACATACGGAGGCCGAGTTATCAGCCCGTAGGCAAAACTGACCAACACTTAGGCAAAAAGTCAAAAAAGAGACCAAAACTCGCCTCGGCCATCGTAACGACACGCAAACACATACATAGCATCGTGTCGGTATTAGGCACGCATTATAACTTACGGGACTCGATTCCGACAGACGGAGGCCGAGTTATCAGCCCATAGGCAAAACTGACCAACACTTAGGCAAAAGGTCAAAAAAGAGGCCAAAACTCTCCTTGGTTGTAGTAACGACACGCAAATACATATATAGCACCGCGTAGATATTAGGCACGCGTTACAACTTACGGGACTCGATTCCGACCTACGGAGGCCGAGTTATCAGCCCGTAGGTAAAACTGACCAACACTTAGGCAAGAAGTCAAAAAAGAGGCCAAAACCCGCCTCGGCAGTCGTAAAGACACACAAACATGAACATAGTACCGTGTAGGTATTAGGCACATGTTAGAACTTACGGGACTCGATTCCGACTTACAGAGGCCGAGTTATCAGCCCGTAGGCAAAACTGACCAACACTTTGGCAAAATGTCGAAAAAGAGGCCAAAACCTCCTCGGTCGTCGTAACAACACGCAAATATGTGTATAGTACTGCGTAGGTATTAGGCACATGTTACAACTTACGGGACTCGATTCCAAGTTACGGAGGCCGAGTTATCAGCCCGTAGCCAAAACTGACCAACACTTAGGCAAAAAGTCGAAAAAGAGGCCGAAACCCACCTCGGCCGTCGTCACAACACGTAAACATATACATAGAAACGCATAGGTATTAGGCACATGTTATAACTTACGGGACTAACTTCTGACTTACGGAGGTTGAGTTATCAGTCCGTAGGCAAAACTCACCAACACTTAGGCAAAAAGTCAAAAAAGAGGCCAAAACCCGCCTCGACCGTCGTAACAACACGCAAACACAAACATAGCACAATGTAGGTATTAAGCATGCGTTACAATATATGTTACTCGATTCCGACTTACGGAGGCTGAGTTATCAGCCCGTAGGCAAACCTGACCAACAATTAGGTAAAAAATTAAAAAAGAGGCCAAAACCCGCCTCGGCCGTTGTAACGACACGAAAACACATGCATAGTACCGCGTATGTATTAGGCACGCGTTAAAACTTATGGGACCCGATTCCAACTTACGGAGGCCGAGTTATCAGCCCGTAGGCAAAACTGACCAACACTTAGATAAAAAGTCAAAAAAGAGGCCAAAACCCGCCTCGGCCGTCGTAACGACACGTAAACACGTACATATCACCATGGAATTTGGTATTGGGGATCATGTACTATTACGTGTTGCTCCATGGAAGGGAGTTACAAGATTTGGAAAGAGAGGAAAGCTCAATCCACGATTTATTGGTCCATTTCAGATTCTTGGCCGAGTAGGAAATGTGGCCTATAGACTAGCATTACCTCCAAGCATCTCTCGTGTTCATAATGTTTTTCATATATCTATGCTTCGTAAATATGTGAAAGACCCGAATCACGTCATTGAGCTAGAACCGGACGAGATAGCCGAAGACTTAACGTACGAGGAGGTATCTGTCAAGATCTTGGATAGGAAGAAGCATGTCCTACGCGCAAAGGTCATATCACAAGTTAAAGTTTTGTGGAGGAACCATGCTATAGAGGAAATGACCTGGGAATTGGAAACGGAAATGAAAGCAAGGTATCCTCACCTTTTTGAAACACCATGTATTTTGATGACTCAGAATGGGTGTTGTATACCTATTTTGGGGACGTCACAGTTGGTATCAGAGCTTAGGGATATGATCTCTAGCGGAGATCGGGGAATAGAACTAGGAGGGGAGAGACGAGTAAATCATTCGCTAGTGTGTCCTACCTAAGCTTATTTGTTAGTTGGTCAGTATATAGGGATATTATGTGATATGTTGATTTCCTTAATTAACCCTTGTTTTATGGCAGTATTTGAGAATGTCGACTGAGAATGTTAACAGTGGAGTAAATGAGACCGTGGAGACGCTTGTACTCACCAATGAGGAGAACGTGCAGTAGTCCGGCAATGTTCCTTCTGTGAACAACGCCACTGAGCAGATGATGAATGATGGGATGTTTAGAAGCTTTTTGCAGTTCATGCAAAATCAGACGAGGGAGACACGTGCACAAAATACAGGTGGAAATGATAACAATGCACGATTTGTCACGGCCAAGCAGTTCAAAGAGTTGGGACCACCAGAATTCTGGGGAAAGCCGGATCCGATTAAGGCGGAGACGTGGGTCAAACAGATTACCAAGATATTCGATGTCTTGGGATGCACGGAGGAACAGAAGGTTCTATTCGCTACTTTTATGTTCCGTAATGAGGTAGATTACTAGTGAGAATCTGTGAAGCGTACCCACCCAGCCGCGCTCAGCATGTCTTGGGAAACGTTTCAGAAATTTTTCAATGACAAGTACTTTCCTGAAAGTATTCGTCATATGAAGGAAGTGGAGTTCATTAGAATGGAAAAAAACAACATGGCGGTGTCCCAGTACGAGGCAAAGTTTGCAGAGTTATCCAGGTTTGCACCTCATTATTGGAGAATGAGGAACGTATGACGCGGATGTTTCTAAGAGGTTTGAAACCCGGCATACGTCAATATCTCATTTCTCATAAATTTTCTCTCTATTCAGATGTTGTCAACAGGGCTCAATTATTAGAGCGAGATAACGAGTACGGTCAACCGAGAGACCACAACCAGGATCATACTGGGATGCGTGTCATCAAAACAACGATAACCAAATGGAGAAAGAAAAAGACGGACAAAATGGTAACCACTCTCGGGTGGTAGTCATAGCCATGAGAGTAGAAGAAGCGAGTCTGGGAGATTTTAAAAGAGGAGATTCAACAACAATAATGTGAAGATGTCAGCACCAACAACAACTAGTTTTAAGGGAGGAGAATGACCACCCCATCATATACTATAAGTCCGGGAAAGAAGGACATATCACCAAACCGCCCTGACAGCCAAGGTATGCTATAATTGTGAAAAAGAAGGACATATCGCTCGAGATTGTACGGTAGCAAAACCAAGTTCAGCGGGGACGGTGACTCAAAAGGCTGTCCCAGAAAAGTCAAAGTCAACGATTCCTGGAAGAGCATTTGTCGTGACTGGTCAAAATACGAGGAACCCAAACGAGGTGATCACGGGTAAGTTAATCATAAATTCTTGTGAAGTTTATACTTTACTAGATACCGGTGCTACCCATTCATTTATCTCTCCTACTTGTGCTCAACATTTAAATTTGACTCTGGAGAAATTAGACTTTGACCTATGTGTGGAAACTCCGTTAGGAGAAACTTTCATTACATCCACTGTTTATAAGTCTTGTTTGATCCAAGTTGGCACCATCACATTACCTGTTGACCTTATCTCTTTAAAGATACTTACTTTTGATATGATTTTGGGAATTGATTGGTTAACTACTCATCATGCCAAAATTGATTGTTTTCGTAAGGTTGTTAGTTTTCATATTTTTAATCAACCTATTGTACGAATTCAAGCAACAAAACCATTAAAATCAATCGCTGTCATATCTAGTCATAAAGCTATTCGTTTATTGAAAAACGGATGTCAAGCTTTTTTAGCCCATGTTATGGATTTGAATAAAGACACGTCAAATTTGAATAATATTCCCGTTGTTAGTAAATTTCTTGACGTGTTTCCTGAAGAACTTTCCGGTCTACCCCCAGAACGTGAAGTTAAATTCTTTATTGATCTTGAGCCTGGTACAAAGCCCATTTCTAAAACCCCATATCGAATGGCTCCTATTGAACTTCAGGAGTTAAAGGTCCAATTACAGGAGTTATTGGACACCCATTTCATTTGTCCTAGTACATTTCCTTGGGGAGCTCCTGTTTTATTCGTAAAGAAGAAAGATGAGAGTATGCGACTTTGTATTGACTACCGGGAATTGAACCATGTTACCATCAAGAATAGGTATCCGCTACCTCGTATTGATGACTGTTTGACCAGATTCTAAGGAGCACAATTCCTTTCAAAATTGATCTTAGATTACGGATATCATCACCAAGATTAGAATTGAGGATATTCCAAAGACGCCTTGAACTCTTCGATGCGTGCATTATGAATTCGTAGTCATGTCTTTTGGATTGACTAATGCTCCTGCGGCTTTCATGGATATGATGAACCGAGTATTCAAGGACTAATTAGATCGATTCGTTGTTGTCTTTATTGATGACATTCTCATATATTCCAAAAGCCGTGAAGATCATGAGCACCATTTGAAGCTGGTACTCCAAAGGCTTCGTGAAAACAAGCTATATGCCAAGTTGAAGAAATACGAGTTCTGGCTTGAGGAAGTAGCATTCCTTGGGCACGTGGTGTTTAAACATGGAGTATCTGTCGACCCGGTGAATTGAAGCAATACAAAGTTGGGAGCAACTGAAGACGGTGACCGAAGTACGTAGCTTTCTGGGCTTAGTTGGTTATTATCAGAGATTCGTGGAAGGGTTTTCTCAAATCGCTACTCCATTAATTCAGCTAACTCGGAAGGATACAAAATTCGTTTGGAGCGAGGAATGCGAGAAAAGTTTCCAATAGCTTAAGAGGAGACTTATTTTAGCACATGTTCTAACAATACCATCTGGTTCGGATGGATTTGTTATCTACAGTGATGCTTCAGGCAAAGGGTTAGGATGTGTTCTCATGCAACATGGGAAAGTCATAGCCTATGCCTCGCGATAACTTAAAGAATATGAGAGGAATTATCCTACTCATGATCTGGAGTTGGCAGCAGTCGTTTTCGCACTAAAGATCTGGAGGCACTATCTATATGGGGAGAAAGTGGAGATATATTCAGACCATAAAAGCCTTAAATATTTCTTCACCCAAAAAGAACTCAACATGCAGCAACGACGTTGGCTCGAGTTGTTGAAAGATTACAACCACACTATTCAATACCATCCTGGAAAAGCGAACGTAGTAGCTGACGCGTTGAGTAGAAGATCATATGCAGGAACGAGTGCGATGATGTCAAGTATACGCATAGAGCCAACTTTAATAGAAAAAGTTAAGGTTGCTCAAGCCACTGACCTGGAGCTAATGCGTATGAAGAAGAAAGTACAAGAAGGTGTTATTCCAGAAGCGAGAATCGATGAAGAATGAATACTTCGAGTCCACTCCAGACTTTGTGTTCCTAACAACTATGATTTGAAGTACAAGATTATGATGGAAGCACATAATACACCATTTACAATCCATCCTGGAAGTACCAAAATTTATCGTGATCTTCGATATACATTTTGGTGGAACAATATGAAGAGAGAGATCGCGGAGTTTATCTCAAGGTGTTTAACTTGTCAACGTGTAAAGGCGGAGTATCAAGTGCCAAAGAGTCCATTGCAACCACTTGAGATTCCAAAGTGGAAGTGGGAACATATTACCATGGATTTCGTTATGAGTCTTCCCACGGTTTCTCAAGGCATAAATGCTATTTGGGTTATTGTTGATAGATTAACCAAGTCTGCTCATTTTTTGTCGATACGAGAGACTTATTCCCTTGAACGTCTTGCTAGTAACCATCCTCAAACGGATGAACAATCAGAGAGGACTATTCAAACTCTTGAGGATCTATTAAGACTCTGTGTCCTAGACTTCAAAGGGAGTTAGGATAAGTATTTACCATTGGTGGAATTCTCCTACAACAACAGTTATCAGGCAAGTATAGGTGTGGCTCCATTTGAAGCATTATATGGACGAAAGTGTCGCTCTCCAATATGTTGGGATGAGGTGGGTGAAGCAACATTGTTAGGACCCGAGTTGGTACGTATGACTACGAAAAAGATCCAAATAATTCGACAACGTATACAAACGGCACAGGATCGACAAAAGAGTTATGCGGATCTTCATCGTAAGGACGTGGAATTTGGTATTGGGGATCATGTACTATTACGTGTTGCTCCATGGAAGGGAGTTACAAGATTTGGAAAGAGAGGAAAGCTCAATCCATAATTTATTGGTCCATTTCAGATTCTTGACCGAGTAGGAAATGTGGCCTATAGACTAACGTTACCTCCAAGCATGTCTCGTGTTCATAATGTTTTTCATATATCTATGCTTCGTAAATATGTGAAAGACCCGAATCACGTCATTGAGTTAGAACCGGATGAGATAGCCGAAGACTTAACGTCGAGAGGAGGTACTGTCGAAGATCTTGGATAGGAAGGAGCATGTCCTACGCCAATGAAGGTCATACCACAAGTTAAAGTTTTGTGGAGGAACCATGCTATAGAGGAAATGACACAGGAATTGGAAAGCGAAATGAAAGCGAGGTATCCTCACCTTTTGAAACACACCAGTATCGTCGTCGCCAATTTCGAGGACGAAATTTCATAAGGAGGGAGGTTGTAAGACCCAGACTTTTTATTAATAAAATAAAATTTTCTCTGTTTATTATTTGCAATAGTAAGGGTTAATTTGATTAATGTGGTTAGTTATGGGTAAAATCATAAATATTTCAAATAAGCAAGTGGTTATAAAATATTTATTGTTGTCGAGGAATATTCGTTTGGTCGTAGAATATTCTTGTTGTCGGAAATATTAAATGCTGACAGTGACCTTGTGTGGGCCCCATATGACGAAAGCGATTGAATAGCGAAAATGATAAATATAAGTTGTTTATAAATGACCAGGCGTAGTTATTACAGATTATCTTGTTGAAATACTTGGTGGTTAAAAACACAAGTAGCTACACGCAGTATTGCACGATTATTGATTCTTACGTGAAAGGCACTACTCGATAATTGTTACGATAATTCTTGTTCAATATTTTATTGATTCAATAATTGCTGCGTTGATATTTTATATTACTATTGTTTCAATAATTGTCACTACATAGTATTTTTTATTATCGGAGCAATAATTCATATTATCTGAATAATATTATTAGATAAAATTATTGGAAATGTCTAAAAAGTTCTGTCTAAGGAGAGGTTTGGTCATCTAATTGCACGCCAGTAAGGAAAAATCCTTATTGAAAAGCCCCCTCTTTCCTGGGAACTGCTTGGTTGTCAATGTTGTGATTCTGTAATATTATTTGTGAATAATTAATTATTGATTTATATGATGAGGAAAATATTTATTTTATGTAGATATAGATGGAGAAAATTTTTAATGTGACAATTATTGAAAATTAATATTTTATCTTTTTCTGATAAAATAATTCAATTAAATATATTATTTTAATAAAATATTGATGGTGATATTTTTACAATGAATGTGGGATATATGAGTATATGAGGAGGAAGAGTATTTTTGTGGCATTAAATGATTAACACATGTTTTGTGTGTCGGTAGACCCCAATTATTGACCGAAATTTGATTATAGCTTGTAAAATCGTCCGTTTGTGGATTTCGGTCAATTTCTGTTTGGAATTTGGAAAAAATTTCTTCTGTAAAGTTGTAGAGAATGGAATTTCCTATGGTAAGGTAAGGACATGTGGTTCGAATTTTTCTGATAAAAGGGCTATTTATTATGAATTATTGAAGTTCCAAAGTTCCGAAATAATTGATTTTTGAAAGTTTTAAATAATTATTTTAAGAAAAACATTTTTTTTTTTTTTTGGTGGACATCATTAACATGTGCAAGTGCTGAATTCAAATGTCTAGAGGTGGGCTAAGGAAAATTTTATAAATATATTAATATTTTATTAAATTTTCTGCTTTGGTGTTCTAAGCATTTTCCTATAAATAGGGTGCTTAGGTTAGAATTGAAAATCACACCAGAAACAAGTTTTCTCTCTCTTTCTCTCTCTATATATTGAGCGTATTCTTGTGAGTATTTTAATACTTTGAGTGTTGCTATACGGTGCAAGTTTAAGTCATAGCCTATATCCGGTGTTTCAACTAGAAGTATTATTCTTTCGAGGTAAGGGATGTTATTTTTTTCGTAATGATGTTATTCTTTCAATATCATTATGCCGAAATATTGATCTGAAGTTTTTATCAAATTTGGAACTTTTGGTGTCGGGGTTACTATTCACGTATACGGCACTATTCACGTATACGACACTATTCACGAATATGGCACTATTCACAAAAAATTAAATTTTCATTTTTGTCCAAAATATCTATTATGGATACTAGCTTTGATTGTATCCATGTTTTGATCATTCTTGAATTTTACTCCACTATGATTATTATTGAGGTATTTTTGGACATGGATAAACCGAATTACGAATCCTTAATCCTTAATCCTTGTCTTTTGTTTCACTGGATTCGTTTCTTTAAAAATATTTTTCATCATCCTCAGTCCTAAATGATGATGTTACTGAATATCTTTGGCATGTAGTGCAAAGATGGTTGATTTTCTTATGAATATCTTTGGCCCGTAGTGCAAAGATGAACAGGTGTTGAGATGAACATGACCAACTGATGAATATCTTTGGCCTGTAATGCAAAGATGAATATTTGATTGAAGATGTATATTGATTGATGTTACAGGGATAAAATATTGATGATGGACTTTTAAATTCATAGATACTAGTAGATTTCATTCTCTACGTAACTATTCTATGAATTATTATTTTCCACTGCGAATATTGATCTGAAATTTGTTGTCTATTGTATTCTATCAGATTTTTCCCTGTTGAGGACTAACGATAATTTGTTCTATATTATCTTAGTCATAATATTCTTTACTGGGCTAGTTGAGCTCACCCTTTTCCTTGTTGTTCCATTTTTCTTCTCAGGAGGCGAGAATGTAGCGAGTACGAGTCGGGGTGTGGAATGATGGTTCTAGAAAGTTGTCTTAGTAGTCCTCACCGTTTTTGTATAATAAAGTTTCAATAATTGTAATGAGGACTTATTTGGTTATGGATATTGTCTAGAAGACAATATTTGTATTTAAACTCACAGTTTTTATGATGTATTAATAAAGTTGTAGTTGTTTCTGTACCATGTATTTTGATGACTCAGAATGTGTGTTGTATACCTATTTTGGGGGCGTCACAATTATAACTCACAATATTTAACAATCAGGTCGTTCTCAAGAAAGAGGGGGCTTTCCGATAAGGATTTCTCCTGATTAGTAGCGCATTAGATTATCTAACCTCTTCTTGATGAACTTCTAGACATTGTCGATATTACAAATAATAATATGAATAACTTTGTCGTCTCAATTATTGATTTAATAATATAACATATTATGCACGGATGATCTGGTGACAATAATTGAATCGATAATATGAGAGATATGATCACGTGAATTCTTGTGATAATAATTAAATATAATTGAGTGACTTCTTACGTAAGCATCGATAATCAATCTGGTGTTTACTATGCGACCACAGCGTATTCTTTACTTACTTTTACTACAAGAGTAGTTCAACGGTTTTAACGGTAACACTTTCGTAGTTATTTTTATAAAATGACAATTACATGGTTTTTAACTACTGACAATACTTCCATTGTTCGGTCCACCATGATTGTGTCGTCGTGTGGGATATTCCCGAAAAAAAAGAATATTCCCAAATAAAACGAATATTTTATAATATTTGCTTACTTTGCAAATATTTTCACATATCACCCTTAACTTTAATCTTTTATCAATTTAACCATTTATGAAATAAAATAATAATTATAAGAAAATTGAATACTTTCATTTCATAAAATTAGGGGTCTTATCTTTTATTAAAAATGATGTTAATTTAATATTTTTTTAGGATGTTTAAATCTTGATTTTTATAATTAATGATAAATGATGTTGTGTTTGATATTTTTTACTGTTTAGGATGTTTAATTAATATGTATGGTTTAAACTTTAAATTGTGATTAGTGATGAGTAAATATTCAATTTTTCTTTATTTTTATAAAGAATTTAAACAAATTTTTTATTAGTCTTTCTGAAGAATGAATCCTATTATTTTCTATTTTCTCAAATGTTAAGAATTGTATAGTAATTTATTGCCAACATAAATACTCCCTCTGTCCCAAATTAATTGCTCGGTTTGACTTTTTAAATTCAAATTGACCATTTTAAAAACTATTTTTTTACTATTTTTGCTAAAATATAGGTGAAGAGATTATAACCAAAAGAAAGTATATACAATTTATTACTAACCCCAATTTTTATAATTTTAGAAATATATTTATATATGCTTAATTATTAATTTTAAAAATAGTCAATTTGACTTAAAAAAGTCAAAACTGAGCAATTAATTTGGGACGGAGGGAGTATATTATTTTATTAATACAAGGAAAAAGAATGAAAGGAGTTAAAACCTAAAAGTGAATGGAATCGGTTCTCTCCCTTGCCGAACCTACGTTAACTCTCTGCCTCTGTTGCCACCACCGTGCGCACCCAAAATCGGCATTAGTGTGTCTTGCAAAAATATCCGCCACTCACCATAGAGCAGCTAGCTAGCTGTGTATTCTCCTCCAATGTGAAACCGGTATCCCATCCTCGGGGATGTCGTGATTAGACACAGCAAAATCATTGACTTGCGTGGTAGGACCCGACCCTTAGATTAAAAAGTGGGCTATGGGCTTCATTTTTTTAGCCCATTAAAATTTGGGCCTTTTTGGCCCGACCCAAATTTGGCCCGCCCGATGATGAATGCCCATTGGGCCCCGGCCCGCCGGACATTTTAAAAATCCTTATTACGATTTAAAGCTTACGGGCTAAGTGGCTACTTAGTAGGCTAACCCTTACGGCCTTACCCTTACGCCTTATGCCCTTATTCTAGATTTCAATTTTCAGATCTAGACTTCTACACTTCTACTGTACTGATAAAAGTGAGAAGTGAGAGACAGATGAGATCGACAGAGAGAGTGAGAGACAACGATCGATCGACCTTTGCTTCTGACTAACTTCAACGGAGAGAGAGAGAGCGAGATCGATCGACCTTTGCTTCTGAGCGAGATCGACCTTTTGCTTTCTGATTCGGTTCTTCCCTACAGGTAGCTTCTTCTTCTCACCACTTGATCGATCGACAACTTTGCTATGTTCTATTTTTTTTTTTACTTTTTAGTTTGTTTTGGCTTTACTGCTACACTTACATTTTTGTTTTTCGATATGTTTTTCGGTTTGGGGTTACTAAATTTCTTCAATTTTGGTAAAACCACCGCAATTTAAACAAAAAAGACAAGCAATTTCTGCAATTTCTTTTTTTGATAAAACCCTGAAATCTTTTGTTGGGGTTATTAAATTTCTGCAATTTCTTAATTTTGGGGTATGGATATAACAATGTTTTGCATGTATTTGTTGGCTCCTGCAAGTATTCTATTGTTTTCTTGATTTTTAGTTACTTTGTTGACTAAGCTATGAAATAGTTAATCACAGAAAGCTTATGGATTCAGGTTCTCTTTCAATCATGTATCAAACTATATGTCAAGGTGGTCATGGTTAGGAATTATTTTGTGGTTTTATTTAATCGATCAACTCTTTTGCTTTCTTACTTTTTTGTTGACCTATTTACATAGATCGATTATTGTTTTTCTCTTAATTTAATATCTTATAATATGATCAATTATTGTTTTTCTCTTAATTTAATATCTTATAATATGATTCCATGCTTTTTTTAACAGTTAACCGTTTTTTTTCCTTTTTCTTTTGTTTGAATAATAATTTATTTTATGAAGACATTGAACTTGTTTTCTACCTATTCTTTTGTTTCATCGATTACTAAGGGGATAAGTTAATCGAAAGCTTTATTTCTTAATCTTACAATCATATATAGGGTTTTGCTAGGATAGTGATTGGATCTGTCTTTGGGATTTCTTTTGCTTGTTTTTGTCTTGTCCTTGACTCCTTGTTTTGTGAAGAGCCTTACATTTCGGGGAATGTTTCCATTTTCTATGCTCATGGTGAGATTTGCAATTACATTACATTCTCTTATAATATTTGTTGCTCTAAAGAGATTCTAGAATTCTCATTAGCATGAGTAATTCACAAATGGTATAGTTTATAATACTCTTTTATCTTTCATTTAAGTTGTTCTTCTATGATTTTTGATCTAGGGTGAGGACAATGTCAAGTTATTTGTGATTTAAGTTCTTACTTCACTGTTGTGTCATAAAAAAAATATGTGAGTTGCACATATCTTTATTTTATGTCAAGGTTAGTGGCATAGCTGTAAGTGGGTAGTTCATTCCATGTATATTGAAATGAAATGTGAAGGTAATTAGTTAAAAATAGTGTGCATATCAGTTTTTGCTAATGTAAGCTTTAGTGGTTCTCTGTATAGTGATGTAACGGAGTGTAGGAATATGATGTTTGAAAATTTTAATTAGAAGGTCACGGTTGTGGCTCTTATTCTGTCTCCCTATGTATGCTTGATTTCATCACCCTAATTCTTCTACCTTCTTCTCTTATCTTTTTGCAAGCAATCCTCTCCAAGTCAGGCCATATAAGGGTACTTTTTAGATGGTAATTCTGTTGCTGCAGATGGGATTGCAATTTGCAAGTATGCATTTGGATGGTGACATGTCAACAGTCAGATGAAATGGATAGTTTTTGTTTGAATTTGTAATTCTGTATTTGTATTTTGGAGCTTATTTACGTAATTACAGTATTTGCATTTGGATGATACTTGTTGTAATTGTTGCAGAGCTTGTTGTATTTGGATTGTTTTTTGTTTGATTTTTTTGTGATTAACATATTTTTTTAAAAAAAATAAATGAAAAAACTTGCATGGTAGTAAAAGTAGATAGTTGACCAACAGAACCACAGACCCTAGTTTACCCACAAAAATCTGGGCCTTTTTGGCTGGCCCATTAATATTGACCCGTGATGATGGCTGACTTTGTTTGGGCCAGCCCGGCCCGTTTGCCAGGTCTATCTGTGATTTAAATTCTGTATCAATCGGCATTTTGATTGCCATTTTTCTTTTGGGAATATTTAAATTTTTTAATGCATCTTTATATATATTTGTCTGACGACATAAATTTTGTTAAATTCTATATATCTATGTAGCTACACAGATGGCTTATATCCATTATTGTAGAAACATAATCCGGCAGAGCTTTGATCGGGTATTGCATCACCCAACATTATTTGCTGGGCAGGGTGTTAGATACAGAAAGTTGGAAGTGATTCTTACAACTGTGAGTTACTCATTTTGCAATTTATTAGGTCTCCCCTTTGTTATCTTATTGAGCAGTTTAGTTGGAAATGATAATATAATAATATGGATTACAGACTATAGACAAGCTTGGAAAAGCGGGAGAGCAGTGAAAGTAGCTCCTGGACATTTCATGACCATCGATGCCCAAATTGCTTGTAGTCCCAAACATTGACAAGTTTGCCCATCTCATCGATGACGACACAAGGTTATTTTTTGTTGATGCTTATTGTGTGTGTATACATGAATATATATGTAGATAATTATTATTATCGAGCGTGGTATCTCTTAAATTGTACCTTGGAGTGTTTGTGAGTTGTGTATGAGAGTTTTCATATCGACCATCATCCTTTGTTATGGCTTTTTGTGTGACCTCGAGAAATTTGTGTGTATCGAGCTAGGCACATGGATATATGCCTAGCTTGCATATACTTGTTTAGATGATTAGCATGCTAGAGCCACTTGTTTATATATATATATATATATATATATATATATATATATGTGTGTGTGTGTGTGTGTGTGTGTGTGTGTGTGTGTGTGCGCGCGCGCACATGTGTATTGGGGAAATTTGAAATTAGAAACTTGTTTCGACTATTTATAAATTCATTCAGTTGACAGTGAGGCAAATTTACTAATTTGAAGTGTTTGAATGATTAACCTTGATGTTTGATTGGTAGTGAGTCTAGTAACCTCTGTTGACCTTAATGTTTACGCCTTTATTGCTCTTTCTCTCTCCCCCTCTCTTTTACGCATGCAAACATATTGCAAGCGAATGGTCGATAGAATATTTAATGTGGACCATCTCGATCTGAGAAGGCATCCGACTGTTTGACATTAATTTTTGTTCTTAAATCCTACCTTTGGGTGTGTATTGCAAATTGCTGTTTGCATATTTGTCTAAATTCATTCTATATAGGTATTGCTTAGCTTATTTCTTCATTTTATGAGAATTTTAATGTCGATGGAAATTCTTCTTTGCGCTATCCCTTTCCCAACATTATTCTTTGCTATTTTTCTCCTCCACTTGTATATCTGATGCGCTTGTTATGAACTTTTGATACCATCTTGACTCACCTTAATCATACACTTGACATGAACTTTTTAATCATTCTTTATACTGCTTTGAATCTATGTTTACCACTTTCTTTCATTAGATTTACCAACCTAAGGAGGTTGAAGAGGTTAAAGTTGTTCACAAGGCGGAGGAAGATATAACGAAAGAATATCGAGATGAATGACAAAGCGTCTGGACAATGATGCTAAAATGGTTGGTCTTCTATATATAAAGCTTTTGATTGCTATTGTTTTTTTGGTGGGTGTGACATGTTGGAGATTTCTATGATTCTTAGATAATTATATATTTCATTTTGATACGAATTTGACCTTGATCATCTTGAGTTTGAATTTCATAGATGGGTGAAGCATTTTATATACATGGTGACTTGCATTATTAAATGATTGGCATCAAACCTTTCTTGATTTACTACTTATCAATCAAAAATAAAAACAACTTTATCAAAGTTGAAATAAAAATATTTGATGCCTGAGTTCTTTGTTCAAATTCAAAAGTTGGGTGTAAAAGCATCTGAGGAAAATCTCACAATCAAAAAGTTCAGGAGCATGAGATCTGACTGAATTAATTTAATTATAATTGTTTGTCTTTAAGAGTGCTACCTATTTTTTGCTTCAGTAAACTTGTTATGCTTCTTCAACAAGCATTGAATTTATGCTACCTGCTGACATTTTGTCAAGGTTCTGAGAAGGTTCATCAAGGTTGACAATGAATTGCGCGAACCAGTGACAAAAGATGAAATCGTTGCTGAGGTATGTTCTGCGTTTTTTCTTTGTTGGCTTTTTATCGTTGGTCATCTTCTTGATGAGGTTTGTTAGTTTTTTTTTTTGTTGATTTATCAGACTTGGTGTCTGAATTTGTTATCTGTTGGGTATTGTTTTTAAACATTTAGTTTTTCCTTTTTCTCTCTCTCTCTCTCTCTCTATATATATATATATATATATATATATATATATATATATATATATATAACTCTCTCCGTTTAAGGGTTAAATATAGTTACATCCCTCAGTATCACCCACTTACACAAAACGACCTAAATTATAAAAACTAATAATAGCAACGTCCAAGTACATGTAAGTAAAAGTGATCCTCAGAGCCATAACTTTGGTAGGAATCTTTGACGTATTCGATTTTAACACTTTTAATGTATTTAAAAAGTCGATTTAATTGTGTTTTCTTATATAGAACAATCCATTTAAATAGTATAAGCATGTATATACTACTTAAGATAAATAAAATTCACTACAAATTATCACACTACACATAAATAATTAATCTCATTAATTAAATTTAATAATTTACTCAAATAAAGTAGTTAACTCCACTAATTAACTAAACAAAATAATTAACTCTACTAATTAACTAAACAAAATAATAAACTCTACTAATTAACTTAAATAAAATAACTAACTCAATTAATTAATTCAAATAAAATAATTAACTCATTAATCATTCAGTAAAATAATCAAAGTTAATTATTTTATTTAAATTAATTAATGTGATTAATTCTTTTACTCACTACACATTACCAGTATAGTAATGTATAGTGAATAAAATAATTAACTTCAAGGGACATAAGTGTATTTAATTCTTGTTTTTAATACATTTAGTTTTTCTTTTTTTCCTCTCTCTATATATATATATATGTATAATATATATTACTCTTTCCGTTCCAAATTATATGATCATTATTGACTTTTGAAAATCAATTTGAGACATTTTCAAACTCAAAATTGAGGTGACTCATTAAAAATTATGAAACAATAAAACTTACAATGAGTAATACTTTTTAAATAGTTTATAATATTCATCATTATATTGATTAATATTAAAAGAATCTATGTCAACTTTGCGTTAAAAATCTCTAAAGTTGACTTTAAAAAGTTAACAATAATCAAATAATACGGAACGGAGGGAGTATATCATACTTTCATAGAGAATAGGTAAAAACTATCTGTGTGGTGGTAATGGTGATTACCATGGCACTAGTGATGTAAGTTTTGGCAATAGCTACTTAGAAGGGCACACATTTTCTTGATGGAAACTCCTTTTGCTTCAACTAGATAGAAAATTTATGATTTATTTTGAGTGAAATTAATTCCAACTTCAGTAGGTAATAGAGTTTGGTATTAATTGTTTCCCTCATCCTTCCTTATCTGTTTTATTTTCTGGAACAAACAAAAATTATTGCTATTTTGTTGCTAGAAATTTTAGACGTATAAACCAAAATATATGGGTTGTGAGGAATGACCAATCTCTCTCTCTGTATAAACATTCTTTTAGTTTTACTTTGTTTGCAAGTGAAAATATGAGAATGATCTGAAATGGAATGTGAATGTGAAAGTTGTATCTTGATATCGAGAGACCGACACCGGTCTAAATAAATCTGAGAGGCGGTTTTACATATATAACATATATATGAATTAGAGTTGGCATATACATTTTTGCTCTTAAGTTGGGAGTTCAACATTTGAAAGGCTTATGCCATTTAGCACCTTAACTGTGGTCCTTGACCTCATTGGTTAAGTTCATGACAATATATGTATTTAAGTGTCTTAATTAATCCCAAAAGCTTGAAAAAGGAGCAAGTTCAAGCAAGTGGTGGGGAGGATAGAGGAACAACCTTCTCGATTCTCTTGCCATTCGATGTAAAAGTGGGCATTAGGTGTTGGATTTATATTGTATTTTGGATATATAAAACATTGACCTTGCTAAGTTTTGTGAAGAGTTGAGATGTTGTGTCTAAAGTTACATTTTGGCAAGTAATGCACCAAAAGTGGAAAAAGGGCACTGCTGCTACAACCCATGGATTACGGTTTGTAAATTTTTGTTGTTGATTCAATGAAAAATGTTGCTTTAACATGATAATGGTGGGTAGCGATATATTGTATCGAGATAATTTACGTGTTGATTTTTCTCACTTTTTAGGTAATATACAAATTACATTTACATATATAGTAATCGGTGTGAAAGCAACTCTCTGTAGCGCATTGAGCACGAAAACTTACATTTACCAACTCCTTTGCCATCTTTGGGAGAGTTTGAGGTGTCTTTCTCAAAACTTACAAAGTCCATTCCTTTGCGAAGGAAGGTTCGATGGACACTTGATGTTAAAATCCATGAGAAAATGAATGAAGGGTTTCTATTGGAAGTGGACACTATTACCCAAAATGCTTGAGGATGACAATTTTGGCCTTACAATTGAGAATTATTTGTAATCTTGAATCTAAGTCATCTAGTGTTGAACCCGACAAACAATATAACTACTTGATCTTATTTTGTAGACCGAGATGGATTACGGTAATGTGAGAAGTTTGTTTTGTTTTTACCTTTTCTTGCTACTTGTAAAGTAATAAAATGGGATTTATCTGAATTGTTGGTCGTTATTTTCATACTTTGGAGTTTGGGTGTGATGAATCATGTGCATGTTTCATACTTTGAACCTTAGGCTAATGACTTATAAGGGAGTCTATTATGCATTTGATATTCAAACGTCGAAGGCACTTGTTTTGCGGTTGTTGTCGAGGGACTCTTGATGACTTAGAAAGTCTATTACTCACGCATTGGTACTTGAATAAGCTGATTCGATTGCTACTTCTTTGGTAGAGGTGGCAAGCAGGCGGGCGGTAGGGCGGATCGAGTGTGAGCGGGCGGACAGCGGTGGTAAGACCAAAAAAAGCCAGTTTTGGCGGTCGAAAATGTTAGGCAAGTGTGGCGATTAGGCCGGTCAAGGCCCGGCATTCATGAACTTCTTCACTATTTTTTGGTAACATTTTGCTACACAAAAATAGTAATAATAATAAATATTAAAAATAATAAAATAATTTATAATAAACAATAATTCTAATTACCTACATTAACTACATACATCAAAGACGTGAAAAAAAGCGAGAATGTTTTGAAGTTTCTTGATTCGATGAACACTTATCTAATCCTTATGGATTCATTATCTTCAAAACTTAAATCGGGTAAATATTTATTAATTATGTCAATTAAATATTTGATACCTTTCTCGAAAATCTATGAATCAGCTAACTAATATTATGTTTTAGTTTATGATTTGTCTGCTTTCATGATCATATCGGTTCCTTGGATCATCTTGATTTGGGATTTGGATCATAAACTAGTTCATTTAAATATTGTATATATGATGTGTTTCATAAACCTACACCTTGATGGGTTTTCAATTTATGTAATATGATTCATGATGTTTTTTTAAATTCATATAATATTTTGATTAACAGCCACATTAATTAAGAAATTTCAAACTACAATTATTATTTACTACTGACTATAATAATTAAAAATATATTTTTATATTGAAGATTGCATTAAAATAAATAGTTGTTGTAGCTTTCGAGTTGGTTTGAACTCTTATTTATTTACTTACAAGTCTTGTGTTCAAGCCTCATAACCCACAAGTAGCAACATTTTGTTTTAAAAAAAAAAAAAACAGGCGCTTGCATGGCCAGCATGCATGGCAGGTAGACCAAACAACCCAGATTTCATGGGCTAAAAATCACATTAAAGCCCGGCCCAGTGGCGGTGGCTTGGCCCGGCCGGCCCATGGCTGGGCCATCTTTGTCGAGAGTCTACTTCTTTGGGAATATGTTTTGCAAGTGCAAAATTGAGCAGTGATATTAAAATTGCCATTTTAAGCTATTGATACTTCTAACATTTTACCATCATAGTTTCTATTACTCTATTTTGAAAGCGAAGTTGGATGGTTTGTTCATTTGTTCTATAAAAAATTATAAATTAATCTCAAGCTCCTCGCATAATTTTAAAAGGCACTAATGTTGCCCCAAGTGTGTGTAAATTTATTTACACATAAAACCTAAACATGTATATATGGACATGATCCATAATCGGGATCCTTATAGCAATTTCAGCGGTTCATTCACTAATCGAGCGATGTCTGGAACCCCAATTAAATGGAGGAGTTCTAAGCGGTGTAATGAAACCTCAATCTGCACTTTAATATAGGAGAATTTGCAGTTTAGTTCAGTGAATGGATGCCCACCAAGTCAATATGCAAAAATACCATCTTTTTAAAAGTAATACTCGTTCGCACAATTAAACTGTGGATTGGAGATATTTTAAAATTGGTTGAATTCTTCTCTGTTTCCAACAAAGTAATCCTCGTTTCCACAATTAAACTACGGATTGGATAGATTTTTTTTACATCAAATTGACCGGAATCCTTCTTTATCTGTTTTCAACAAAGTGATCAACAAATCTCCGTTATTAGTCACACATTAACTACCCATTTTTCTTAATTTACTAAACTTTTATATGGATTCAGTAATACTTACAAAGTACTCCCTCAGTTCCTAAATATCTGACTTTTAGGATTAGGGCTGAGCATTCGATTATTAATCGAACTGAATAAGCTATTCGGTTATAACCAAAAACTAAAATTCTCCTATTTTAAGTATCCGAATTACACCCCGAGATACAAGATAATCAAATAATCGAATTAGTTATTGGGTTAAAAACCGAATTTAGTAGTTTCCTGTTTAAACTTTTGCAATCACTGCCAACGAATTGACATATGAATAGATTGAATTCAGTGAGAAAATGATGGACATATGAATAGATTGAATTCAGTGAGAAAATGATGCAGGTTTATTATAATCCAAAAAGATCAAAAGTAAAGGAATTGATAAGTACCGATAAAGTAAGATGAAGAAAATAAGTAAAGGAAGCGCAAGACTAAGTCATGGCGCCCCCAAAATAGGTATACATCACTTATTACGAGTCGCCAAATACATGGTATAGAAAATAACTTCAACTTTCATTATTACAATTGTAAATGCAAAACACGACAACACATATCTGTGTGAGTTTAAATACAAATATTGTCTTCTAGATAGTATTGAAACTCAAATAAGTCCTCATTATAATTATTGATACATTATTTTATAAAATAGTGAGGACTACTAAAACAACCTCCTAGAACCATTATTCCATACCCCGACTAGTATCCGCTACATTCTAGCGCCTCTTGAGAAGAAAAATGGAACAAAAGGAAAATGGTGAGCTCAACTAGCCCAATAAAGAACATTATGACTAAGATAATATAGAACAAATTATCGTTAGTCCTCAACAGGGAAAAATCTGATAGAATATAATAGACAACAAGTTTTAGATCAATATTATGGCGAAATAACAATTCATTAGAAGAGTTAAGTAGAGAATGAAATCTACTATCTTCTATGATTTTAAAGTTCATCATCAATATTTTATTCCTGTGACATCAATCAGTATATATCTTGAATCAAATACTTATATTTGCAATACGACCAAAATATTCAATCGTATTCCCAGTTGGTCATGTTCATCTCAACACCTATTCATCATTGCACTACAGGCCAAAGATATTCATCATGTAATCGTTCATCTTTGCAATACATACCAAAGATATTCAGTTATATCACCATTTAGGACTGAGAATGATGAAAATAATTTAAAGAAAACGAATCCAGTGAGATAAAAGGACAAGGTTTAAGGAATCGTACTTTAGTTTATCCAAGTTCAAAAATACTCCATAATAAACCATTGCGGAGTAAAATTCAAGAATGAAGATCAAAACATGGATACAATCAAAGCTAGTAATCATAATAAACAACTTGGACAAATAAAAAAAATTTAATTTTTCTGTGAATAGTGTCGTATATGTGAATATTAACCTCGACACAAAAAGACAAGAATTTCACAATAAAAATCTTACCAATATTCCGGCATAATGATATTGAAAGAAATAATATCATTTATAAAAAAAATAACATTCCTTACCTCAAAAGAATAGTACTTCTGGCTGGAATATCAAATATAATGCTGAAGGAAACTTGCACCATATAGCAACACTCAAAGTATCAAAATACTCACAAAAATACGCTCGATAATATAGAGAGAAAACTTCAGTTTCTGGTGTGATTTTCAATTCTAACCTAAGCACCCTATTTATAGGAAAATGCTTAGAACACCAAAGCGAAAAATTTAATAAAATAATAATATATTTTAAAAAATTTCGCCCACCTTAGAAATCAAATTGACATTTTTGACAACAACAAGCACCACCAATCATAACAAAAACGTTTTCTTTAAAAAATATTTAAAACTTCAAAAATAAATTATTTGAACTTCATAATTTATAATAAATAGCCCTTTTATCGAAAAAATTGAATCTATGTTCATTCCATAGGAAATTCAATTCTCTACAACTTTGTAAGTTTAAGTTTTTTAAATTTCAAGCAAAATTGATGAAATTCACAAACGGACGTATTTACAGGCTATAATCAAATTTCAGCTAAAAATGGGGCCCACCAATATATTTAACATGTTTTTAGCATTTATTGTAACAAAAATACTCTTCCTCCTCATTTATTCATATATCACATATTCTTTATAAAAATATCACCATTATTATATTATTGTATTATAATAATATATTTAAATAAATTATTTTATCAGAGAAGATAAAATATCAATTTTTAACAATTGTCACTTTTCTAAAAATTCCTCCATTTATATCCACATAAATAAATATTTTTCTTATCATATAAATCAATAATTAATTATTCACAAATAATATTATAGAATCACAATATATACTGACAACCAGTGTAAGACCCCAACTTATTATAAATGAAATTGAATTTCCTCTATTTATTATTTTGAAATAGTAAGGGTTGATTTGATTAATGTGGTTAGTTATGGGTAAAATGCGCAAAATTTTCAAATAAGCAAGTGGTTATAAAATATTCATTGTTGTCGGGGAATATTCGTTTGGTCGTGGAATATTCTTACTGTCGGGGAATATTCGTACGATGGCACAACCTTGTGTGGGCCCCATAACGGAAAGCGATTGGATGAAGAAAATGACAAATATAAGTTGTTTATAAATGACGGCGTAGTTGTTACCGTTAATACTGTTGAAATACTCAGTGTTTAAAACACAGTAGCACACGGTATTGCACCAATTATTGATTCTTACGTAAGAAGGCACTACTCAATAATTGTTACAGTAATTACTGTTCAGTATTTTATTTTATTGATTCAATAATTGCTGCGTTGATATTTTATATTACTGTTGTTTCAATAATTGTCACTACACATTATTTTCCATTATCGGAGCAATAATTCATATTATCTGAATAATATTATTAGATAACATTATTGCCAATGTCTAGAAAGTTCTGTCTAAGGAGAGGTTTGGTCATCTAATTGCGGCGCATGATGAGAGAAATCCTTATTGGAAAGTCCCTCTTTCTGGAACCACTGGTTATGCGATTATTGTGATTCTGTAATATTATTTGTGAATAATTAATTATTGATTTATATGATGAGGAAAATATTGATTTTATGTGGATATAGATGGAGAAAAGTTTTAATGTGACAATTGTTGAAAATTAATATTTTATCTATTTCTGATAAAGTAGTTCATTTAAATATATTATTATATTTTAATAATATAATAATGGTGATATTTTTACAATGAATGTGGGATATATGAGTATATGAGGAGGAAGAGTATTTTGTTGCATTAAATGATAAACACATGTTTTGTGTGTGTTTGTGGACCCCATTTTTTGACCGAAATTTGATTATAATGAATTTGTAAAATTGTCCGTTTGTGGATTTCAGTCGATTTCTGTTTGGAATTTGGAAAAACTTTCTTCTGCAAAGTTGTAGATAATGGAATTTCCTATAAAAATGGCATGAGGTTCGAATTTTTCTGATAAAAGGGCTATTTATTATGAATTATTGAAGCTTTGAAGTTCAAAATAATTGATTTTTGGAAGTTTTATTTGTTTTATTTAAGAAAAAATTTTTGGTGGCTATATCTTCCCCAAATTTTTAAAGAACATGCTATTTTTATACAATAATTTTTATTTATTTTTACCTGTTAAGAAACAAAACTACATTCAACCATCCAATCAATATAACATTTACAACTAAAAGAATAAAACAAATAAAGTCTATTAATGTATAATATCATCTAAATATACATAACCATCCAAAATATCATTATTATGTATCAAAACAAAGACATAACCAACACCACATTTAACATATTTTAGTATCACATCTAACAAATTTTCATCAAAAATAGTGTTACATATAACAAATTTCCAAAGACGACGTGACATGTCACAGGTCCTCTATAGGATTATTTGATCCGCTAATATCACCATTATCTCCTTCTGTGTATCGATCCTACAAATTAATTATCAAGTGAACTTGTTAATCCATAAAAACATAATGATAGCCCCAAAAATTTAAGTATAAGTGAAGTGAGAGAGCAACACCTGATTGTTGGATTGAGCATTGGAACTGATGAATTCTTCATAAATTCTGTCATAATTGATAGTAGTTCATCCACTTTCCTTGCAGTATCATCATCTCCTTTTTCCAAACCCTTTTCAACTCAACTTTCAATTCTTGATTCTCACGTTGTAACTCATTATTTGTGGTCACGAGGCCCCCAAGTGTTTGTAGTCGTGGCACCAACTCCACCTTGTCAAGTCTCCGTATGTCGCTCGGGTCCAGAACTTGTGCAAGTATATCATTCCGTCTCAGTATACTTCTGCTTTCACCAATCGATTCTCGAGTCTTCTTTAACTCAATAATTTTTTCTGTGAAAATATATAAGGCAAATTATACACAACTTAAATATACAAGGCAACTTAAATATACAAGGCAATTCAACATAACTTAAAGAAGAGTAGCAAATAATAGTAGTAATTACATTTATGTTATTCTATTATTATTTTTAATCTTGTTCAAAGTAACTTACAAGATATTCTATTCCACTTACTTAAATGTTCCTTCTTTCTATATTGGTTACCTATTTAGACATTGTTCTTGAGATACCATCTTGTATTTAGCTTCCTAGTATTGAAAATTAAAATAATTACACTACAACAATGAGTATTGAATTTTAAAGAGTGAGAGATTGATTTTTCATCATTTCCACATTTCCTTTTTTCTTTCTTCCTCATTGGTTGCATACCCCATATGCAAACAACAAACATATAGCTTGAAAATTAAAATAATTACACTAATACAAACTAGAAGAGAAGTAACACTATATTTGTTGAGGTCTATGTGATATTGTTTCCACGATATTCTTTTACGCCTATGAAAAGTCTTCTGAGTTGTTCATTCCTCGATCTTAGGGGAGAGAATTAGTCCGATAAATGTCAAGTTCATGACATCATATGTTTAGCTAGAACCTGCATGTATGGCTATTTTGACTCTACTTATAAGGTTGGACGTGCATTGCTTTGTCCCATATACAACATGTTCAATGACATTAATTTAGTGTGTAATATAGTAGTGGCAACTATTTATGTAGAATCATTCAATTTAATTTATTCATTCGTACTGTGTTTTATAAAATGAAATGGTCTCTCTATTTATGCTTACTAATTTATTTTGTTGATCTTTTGGGAATTTGATACTCTAGTTTAGTGACTAATTTATTAATGAACAAATTAAAGGTCTATGCTTCTAGGAACATATTAAAGTAGGAAGTTTTTCTTGGTGCCTCCATAATGTGACTTAACTATATTCTTGTAGGGATCATGCGATTTAGTATCCTAAAAGGCCAGTTTAAATTCATGTAAATGAATGCTCTAAAACAAACTCACACACACATACAGGGATAAAGAGTTAAAAAAACCCATTGTTTGAGGATTGATAAATACGTACCACATTCGAGGATGCTCCCAAAATTGAGTTATCACTTGAGTGTGGGATCAGATATACATATCTCTGCTCGATCAATCTCTTTTTATTTATTTGGTACTACAAATAAAACAAAAAATAGTTCATAATTAATAATAATACTCTATTTATAAAAGTCTAATACATGATTAACGATAAAAATATTGAAATAACATCAAATATTACCAATTCACGCTTCTTTTTTGAATTGATTTAGTGCCCAATGTATGACCTACCAACAATTTTTTCCGATTTTCACAATTTTTGTTGCTATATCCTCGCATTGTATGTATTTATAAATTAATAATAATATATAACAATAAGTAAGAATTGATAATACATAAATTAGAATAAACACAACCTGCATCATCGGTTAGCCAATAATCAACCAACGCAAATGACCCATTGATTAGGATTTACTCGATCATTGTTGATAGTATTCGCTATCGATTTGGCACGGTCACCGTGCACAAAATTATTACTCTTTAAGTTAGACTTCCAATCTCTCCACCTATTGTTCATGATAGTCATCAGTTTTCTCTTAGCATTGGGGTGATCTGTGGTAAATCGTTTCTACAACAAACAAATTTACACATATATTAGTTTGTTTCAATGTGCTTAATGTCAAATTCTATAAAATGGTATGATTAATAACCCAATTTCATCCCAAGCCCTTGTCATGTTTAGCCTCATCATATTGGACCATGTTGGAGTACTTATTGGAAAAAATTCTCCATCATGAGCAAGACACCCGAGAAAAGTGGTTAACTTATCGGCCTCTCCCCAACAGTCGACCATTTGCATCATAAATTACTTTCTTGGGTGCATCGATATTTGACCATAATTTTGCTCCCATCGTTGGTCCACGCTTCCTCTTAGGTCGAGAACCTAAAAGAGAGAAAGAATCAAGATATATGAACTAAACAAAACTAAAATATAACATGAGGAACAACTTTCAAATGGTATACATAGACAATATAAAGGTGTATATAGGTAGAGGTTGTTTCAATATAAAACTATACAACTTTAAATTAACATTATGAAATTTATTGGTCCTTGTTGCAAAAAAGGCTTGCCGCTATTACAAGTTGCACAAATACATCAAACGAGCCTTCTAAAGTAATAGTAGAAGTTTGGCAAACCACACGTATGGGTGACTGCTAATTAAACCCTACTAAATGAATGAAGTTTGGTATTTAACTTGTAATATTTTCAAATCCATTCCACCTAAAGCGTTATTACAGTTTTATGTATTTATTTTATTGGTGTGATATGCTCTGAATCTTATGGGGTAATTTTTCGGCTTTTTGTTGATCTGATTGTAATGGTAATTTATTATTCCGAGGGCAGGTGGGAGATCCCAAGTTTGTATTTGAAGGTAAAACAATAAAAAGAATGGAGCTTCTGGTGTTGTGCACCTTAAAGTGGAGAATGCAAGCTTGCACTCCTTGTTCTTTCATAGATTACTTCCTTAAAAAGATCAACAATGGTGATATATTCCCATCAGGATCTTTGATCCCTAGATCAATTCAATTAATTTTAAGCACAGCTAAAGGTTTGCTTCTTCACTTTGAATAAATTTACCTATTTTGGTTTATACTAGTTACTCACTCAGCTTCTAATAAAAATGAGAATTAAGATGGATTTTTCAAAGTCTGCATTTTCACCCATTTATCTATCTTCCATAGGTGATGAAGTGGTTCCTTACAAGTACGGAGAAAAGTCCACCCACTTCTTGGGCTTATCTGGATTTCGATACCTTTCATTCAAAACATATGACGGGTATTAGAAGATTTTTAATATTAGGTCAGTATTGTTAATTAGTATCTCAATACAGTCTAGTATTTTGAATGTTTGGTATGATTTTGCAGGCTTGGTCATTACACAGTCCCTAAGGAGATGGATGAGGTCTGCAATTGGCTACACACTAGGTTGGGGCTTGAGGGGTCACGCTGATTATAATATTTTTGGTTCAAATCGCAGTTAGTAAGATGAAAGAGGGGGGAAAAGAAGACATACATTTATAGATGTGGGTAGTAGTAGATTATGGGTGGGGTGAATGGTATAGATGAATTAGTAGTTTTGAGTTCCTACTGGTCCTAAAATAAAGTTTTCGGATATGTATGTACCTATTCTGGTTTGGATTTTGGGGAATTGGATGGAATTATTCTGCTCCATTCCACTTATGAGCATTTTGATATTCATTGTACGTACTGCATGTGTATAAATGGCTATAGCCTCAAGTATTTTAATTTGTAACTTATATCACTTGGCACTTTATTTCTGGAAAATCCAATAGTCGAGTCAAGACTGATCGAGCTTGAGTATTCAGAGAATTCTCCATTCCACTTGATCGTTAGTTGTGTTGAGTAAAGAATTGATGCAAACAAGGAAACAAATTAACCCAACTTATTTTAAATTTCAAAACCCAAAGAAAATAAAGACAAGAGGAACATATTATCACTACCATTTAGGTGTTGAATCTGCTGATTTATTAGAGTCTACTCCATATTAACTTAAATGAAAACGAATATAAACTTTAGTGGATGATCATCCACTTGATATTTTTCTATTCTATATATTCATCGTAAAGAAAGCTAGGGAGCTGTTTTTACCTATAGCAGATCAAGAGTGGCGGGGAAAAAATAGGAGAAGGTTTTTTCATATCTAAGTAGGTTGAAGATTAATACATACATATATCTCTACCTATGGCACAAGATCAACTAGCATCCATTTACCTCAAGGCTTTCACAAAGTGTCCTTAAGCTCGGATCTTCCAATATATTTCTAGCGCCACAGGATTACATACATATACATCTATTCAATGACTAAACTCAATCTGGTGATTACGACACATGATCTGATTGTTGATGCTCAGATGGGCTCAGTAACAGTATAAGTTAGTTTGAGTGCTTCATTATCAAAGTATAACTTTCCTTTTTATATCGAACCAGTTGCTTTATTTTTGCTAGTTAATAGGAATGATGTAGTATCATTGCTTATTAAAGGTGCGCCTAGTCCCAATGCAGAGTGAAACGTGCCTCTGGGTCATTGCTTATTAAAGGTGTATATACAATGAATAATGCAAGAATTGAACAAACGGTTCTACCCTCTAAAGGTGTATATAGGTAGAGGTTGTTCAAGTAAATAGACTAGTAGTCTGTTTTCTTAGTTACGCCAAATGAAAAACTATGACATTTTCATTTCTACATGTATTTTTCTTGTTGAAGTTTGGATTCCATTTTGCAACTATCAAACCAAGTTAATTCTCATGACAATGCAAGTATAAGTGTAGATATATGCATGGTACCTTCAACATTCTCATGAATACTTTCCTCCTCTACATGTGGTTCATCAGCATGGATCTCATTATCATTAATTTCCGGGCCATTGGAACAGTTAGCACGAGATCTAGACGTTCTATTAGAAGCCATTAAAGCAACCTGAGAAACAAAAATATGAATGTGACACTCGTAAGAAAAGTTATTAGTTAAATCTAATGAACAGTAGAGCTTTCACAGTTATTAGTTAAATCTGAAACTAAGTCCCCAAAATTAACAAATACATCCAAATGAAATACATCTAAAAATAAGTTGGCTAGCTAATACAAAAATTTGTAGACACCAAGGTGGGGCAGGAGGGCAGCAGGTAGTCCATTTAATTTCCAGTTTAGTCCAATTTGATCTTCAAATCTACTTACATTGAAATGTTGACAAAGAAGTGTGTTTAAAACACTAATAAGATGATGTAGAAAACAAAGTAAAAGCTATACTACATCTTTTGATATTTGCTAGATATTTGCTAATAGTCTAGATATTTGCTAATAGTACAAGGAGCACCAAGATATAATATCAAAAACGGATCTATCAAAGTGTAACGGTTTCTCTTTTGGAGAAAATGGACAAAGTGTAAAAAACAGATCTATCAATTGTGATGTTTATCCTCTTCATTCTTCGTCATCTTCATTTTCCTCACTATCACCCTCCTCTTCATCTTCGGGACCCTCATCTTCTCCTTCATCTTCGTCTTCGTCTTCGTCTTCGTCTCCATTCTCATCTTCATTTTCATCAACAATATGTTCAATCATTCGCCTTTTGAAACGAGATGTATCAATTTGAGATCCTAGTTTTCGCTTACTTTCCTGGTCTTTTTTCGTCCATTTTCAACTAATTCAAAGATCAACGCCATTCCTAACCCAATTTATGTTTTCAATATCAACTTCGCAAATCGGAGTGATGAATTCTTCATTGGTATTGGGTAAATCGTCACTATCAAAATCTACTTCAAAGATCTTCACATAAATCTCTCGGCTTTGTTCAGATAACCACACGCCAATTGTTATCCCTTTGATCATCAACATAAAATATTTGTTGAACTCGAAAGCAGCATTACAAAGGGCTCATCGGTTGAACCAAACTTTTGATGATTTACAAGCGTGAAGCCATAGTCATCGGGCCAATTCTCTCATCACGTGCTAAACCTGTCATACCACTTACATTTGAATAGAACAACTTTGCCGGATCCATAATAATCTAATTCAACAACATCTTCCAAAATACCAAAGTATTCAACTACATCTTCCTTAGGATTTCGATCTCTAGCGAGATGAATATCCACGAGTAGTTCTTACTACCACATATACCCCACTATTCTGCGCTTCTCCTCTTACTCTCACAACTTGTCGAATGGAATCGATACCCATTTACCAAATAACCATCTCCTCTCCTTCCTATCAAATTTGGGCCAAATGCAAGAGCTTGAACTTCCTTTGAAGCATCGTTATTCATAGTTGCCATCTACAAAATGGTAGCGATATAAGCAAATTCCATCCATTTATTATTAATAACCATTACAAAATTTTGCATAAAATTACGCTCAAATAATGTAGTACTTACATAATTCTTAAACCATTCAGAAATTCCTTTTTCTTAGCATTGTCAATTTCCTTGGCGTCGGTTTTTTGCTTACGCTTTCCACGTCGCAACATATATGAATCTTGCCAAATACTACAAATAAATAAACAAATTAAACAAATTTTTTTTGTCATAGCTAAATACTAACATAAGTTATTAATATTTCAACAATAAATGTCATTCTTTATTTACTCACCTTAGATATGACTCAACCTCTCAGACAATTAAATAGCACATACAGTGTGTGCACTCTTAACATCATCGCTACATAGAGTACAAACTTTTGGGACATTAAGAAATCGACCTATGTTTCTAAATACAGAGAGAATCTCTTTTCCTTGTTCATATCCAAATTTCATTTCTTCCAACTCGTTTCCATGCGAAGATTGTTTTGACTCAAATATCTTGAGCAAAATGTAACACATTCTTCAAATAATATACCCTTCTACAATTGAATTCTTCCGGACGACTTCTATTGCGAATATACCCTTTTAACTTGCCCATATATCTTTCAAAAGCCCACATTTGTCGATATTTAACATTTCCACTATCTTCGCCTCTTCAAAGAAGGTGGACACACAAAATGTACCATTATATCAAAGAAGCGGAGGAAACACCATCTCAAGCTTGCAAAGTATTAACGAAATTTTTTGTCAACCGCTCATAATCTTCCGATGTGTTATAGTTGGAACATAATTCTCTCAAGTAGTTACAAAGTTCAATTATTGTTGAAAGAACGTATATGTCTAGGCAAGTCGGTACATCGTATTGCTATTGGAAGTAATTGTTGCATTAAAATATAGCGATCGTGACTTTTAAGACCGAGATCTTGCCCCCTTCAAATTGATGCAACGTGAAATATTTGAAGCATATCCATCGTGTACCTTAACATTTTTCAACACTTGCAAGAAATCATGTCTTTCTTTTCTTAGACATCGAGTAGCTTCAAAATTTAAAAAAGTACTTTGAATTGCTTGCTTGCACGGGTATTGATGGAGCTCTCTTCTTATACCCATTTTCATCAAGTCCAATCGTGCTTTTAAATTATCTTTTGACTTTCCTTGCACACTCAACAATGTCCCAATCAAAGCTATCACAAATGTTTTTGGCAATGTGCATTCCATCTAGATTGTGGCGCGCAACAAAAGTATCCGCCAATATGGCAATTCAAAGAAAATAGATTTCTTCCTCCAATTATGTTTTGAGTCATGGGAATGGTCTTCGTGCTAGTGGGTGTCTTTCCAAAAGTGACATTAATAGCATTAACTTGTTCAAGAATATCAAATCTCGATGGCACCACCGAGCTTCACTATGGTCACATTCTCCGTTAAATCTTCGTGTATCAAACCTATAACTATGACCCGACTCCGTAAAACAACGATGCCCGATATAACATTCCTTACTTTGCAATCTACAAGAACGAGTGTTCATTTGACATGATGGACAAGCTAACTTACCTTTAGTACTCCAACCGCATAAACATAGCAAGAGTCGGAAAATCACTAATTGTCCACAACAAAGGTCAAGCACGCATTTGGAACTTTGTACCGTTAGATGCATCATACGCTTTCAACCCCATTACTCCATAGTATCTTCAACTCCTCAATTAAAGGTTGCATATACACGTCAATATCATTACATGGAGAGTTTGGACCGTATTAACAACGACATGATAAAATACTCTCGCTTCATACACATCCATGGTGGTAAGTTATATACAACAATTGTCACCGCCATATACTATACTGTGACCCATGGGTAAAGGGACTCATGCCATCAAGGACGTATCCGAGTCTTACATTTCGATGTTCTTGAGAGAATGTAGGGTACATTGTATCCAAATGCTTCCAAGTCAGCAGAGTCACCGGATGACGATTCACTCCATCTTTCCGTCCGCTTTACATGATGCCACGCCATGTATTTTGCGCTTCTACTGCATATAAATAGCCTCTCGTAATCTCTAATTAACGCTAAATAACGTAATTGCTTCACAGCTACTTTGCTCCTCTTAGTTTTTGTATCTATTTGTGTCTTCTCTGATACAACCATCTCGGTCTGCTTCCATCTCGATGATTTGCAAACTGTACAAGACTCTAATTTTTCATTCTCCCTCCAAAAGAGCATACAATCATTCTCGCATGCATCAATCTTCTCATAACCAAACCCTAAATTTCCAACCATTTTCTTCATTTCATAAAAATTATCAGGCAAGTTTGCAAATGATGGAAATGATGACTTGAACTTACTTGAGCAATCCATCAAAGGACACATCACCATTTGCTAACATTTTATGATTGAAAAGCCATACAACGAATGAAAGGATCTGCCTCATTTTCACATCCGTGATATAAAGGTTGATTGGCCTCGACATGTACTTTTGGTATTTTGAAGCTTCAAATTAAATCTCTACACCGTGATCCCTAAATATATCATTTACCATCTCGTGCATACGATGCTCATCTTCTGATTGTGATGGTTCTTCGTGAACATCATCATTACTCACATCCCCGACAATCACATCTTCCCTCGATGCACCCAATTCGTGTAGCCAAACATAAATCCATCACAAATCAAATGTTCACGAATAGTAGCTCGAATCTGCATCGACCATTTACACAATTCTTACATGGGCAAGGAATTCTTCCCGCTACTATGCCCACTTTTTTGAAACCAAAGTCCGTAAATATCTCTATGCTCGCAAGATATTCTCTAGAATATCTTGGTAATTCCATCCACATCTTATCCATAATATTATGTCCCTAAATCAAATTGAACAACCATCGAAACGATATTACAGATAGAAATCTATGATAATTAATTATCATAATTAATTACCTTGAACGCCAACCAAAGTCCTAGTTCACTCAAACAAAACAAAAAAGGTGTATGTAAGATTTATGCCAAGTCCCCTTCCCACCACCCAGGTTGATTAAAGATAATAGAGAGAAATATACTAAAACAAGTACTAAATCACTAGCAAGCTATAGATTTCAAACTAACATTCAGTGTTAGATTTACTTTTATGTAGACCCCATAAAATAGTACCACCACGGTCAGAGACACCTGTTCTCTTCAAAACTTAGGGCTTGTTAAGATTTAGGGCTTCTTAAAATAGTGAGATTTTTTAGGCAATCAAGCATGCAACTAAAACAAGTACAAGATTTTGTTACTCAATTCCCTTTTCACCCACTTTCATATATCGTATATAGAATCAGAATTTATAGGGTGAACTACAAAATTATTTCTTTTGGAAGTTTTCTTTAGATGATAAACCTGGAGTGCGGTGGTATTTACTTTATTTATTTACACCTGAAGAAGCTGGATCTAAAATTACATGTATATGGAGGATGAGAGATTGAGATGTTATGTAATACGTCCAAAAATGAGTCGCACCATTTACACAACAAACATATAATAAGCTCCCTGCGCTTGTATTTTTTACATTACAACACACCTATCCTTTGATAGTTTTGAATCTGGCTTGGAAGAGAACGAGGGCAAGTTCCTCCTTGATACTTGCACAGTGCCATTAATTTCTGAATATTAATATGATTCTGAATATCAGCTCAAGTTACAGGAAGTATCAAAGTTAATCTTGTAGTCCAATATCAAACCATCCCTCTATCAGAAAAATTCATGGCTTGCTTTTGCACAGGTCTAACACCATGTTAAAATGAACAAAATGAATAGAAAGTTGAAAACCTACCTGGGGGCCTGTAATCAGTCTTGAACCACAGCCAACAGTTGGTTGCTGTGAATTACGTTGCTGATGTTGCTCAAATTCCTGTTGTTGAAATGCTACGCTAATTGCGTATCGTAATCTGCCACAACATATCCCACTCAAGAAGACCAAGAAAGGTAGAGTTTCCCCAACAAATATATTCACCGCACTAAGACTACCACAAGATAATATAAATAATTATTAGAAAGTCCAGTAGCAACCAATTTGACCCACAAACAACAATATGGAACCGAACAAAACAGATAAAAAAGGCATGCGCCATAGATGCAAGGGAAAGGTAGGATAATTACTTGAAACGGAATGTTCCTGTCTTTGGATTGTCAATCTTGCAAGATAATCCTGAAAATATTAGTTGGAATAAGTCTTTTTTGCACAAAAGCCATTATCGAAAAATGAAAAACAAAGTTAAAACAGAGGAAAGAGGAACGTCTCAGCAGTAGTAAACTCCCCGCAGAATCGATCGATTCGGATGTTGATTTGGGGGAAAGAACAGTAATCGATGATTGAGATGTTGATTTGGGGAAAAAAGAACAGAGAGAGATTTGTGATTGATAAAACGCCCACCCTTGAAAATCGATTGATTCGGATGTTGATTTGGGGGAAAGAATGTAATCGATGATTGAGATGTTGATTTGGGGAAGAAGAACAGAGAGATTTGTGACCGATAAAAAAAGCCACCCTTGAAACCCTCGTTATTATCTATGCCTCCTTTGACACTCGTTAAAATCCCAAATAAAAAATTCTATCCGATACCAACTAGGGATCCAATAGACTAGGGATCCTATTTTTGGACATGGATAAAACAAATTACTTAATTTTAATCCTTAATCCTTGTCTTTTGTTTCACTGGATTTGTTTTTTTAATAATATTTTTCATCATCCTCAGTCCTAAATGATGATGTTACTGAATATCTTTGGCCTGTAGTGCAAAGATGGTTGATTTTCTTATAAATATCTTTGCCCCGTAGTGCAAAGATAAACAAGTGTTGAGATGAACATGACCAACTGATGAATATCTTTAGCATGTAGTGCAAAGATGAGTATTTGATTCAAGATGTATATTGATTGATGTTACTGAGGATAAAATATCGATGATGGACTTTTAAATTCATAGATAATAGTATATTTCATTTCTCACGTAACTCTTTCTATGAATTATTATTTCCGCTACTGAATATTGATCTGAAACTTGTTGTCTATTACAATTCTGACTTGTGGGACTCTATTCCGATTTACTTGAGGTCGACTTATCGTACCAGTAAGGCAAACCGACTAACACTTAGACAAAAAGTCGAAAAAGAGGCCAAACCCACCTCGGTCTTCATAATGACACGCAAACACGCATATAGCAAGCGTAGGTATTATTAGGGTACGTTACGTTACAACATATGGGACTCGATTCCAACTTCATATAGGTAGAAGTTATCGCCGGTAGGCAAACCGACCACCAACACTTTGGCAAAAAGTCGAAAAAGAGTCCAAAACCCGCCTCGGCCATCGTAACAATACGCAAACTTGTATATAGCACAGCGTAGGTATTAGGAACGCGTTACAACTTACGGAATTCGTTTCTGACATACGGAGGCCAAGTTATCAGCCCGTAGGCAAAATTGACCAATACTTAGGCAAAAAGTTAAAAAAGAGGCCAAAACCCGTCTCGGTCGTCATAATGACACACAAACACATACATAGCACTACGTAGGTATTAGACACGCGTTACAACTTATGGAACTCGATTCCAACTTACGGAGACCGAGTTACCAGCCCGTAGGTAAAACTGATACACAATTATGCAAAATGTCGAAAAAGAGGCCAAAACCCGCCTCAGCCCTCGTAACAACACGCAAACACGTGCATAGTACTGCGTAGGTATTCGGCACGCGTTACTGACTTCACGGGACGGATTCCAACTTACGGTAGGCCGAAGTTATCGACCAGAGTCAAAACCGACTAACACTTAGCAAAAAAAATCGAAAAAGAGGCCAAAACCACCTCACCGTTCGTAACAACACGTAAACACATACATAGAACCGCGTAGGTACTAGGCACACGTTACAACTTACGGGACTAATTTTTGACTTACGGAGGCCGAGTTATCAGTCCGTAGGCAAAACTCGCCAACACTTAGGTAAAAAGTCAAAAAAGAGGCCAAAACTCGTCTCGATCGTCGTAACAACACGCAAACACATACATAGCACAATGTAGATATTAGGCACGCGTTACAATATATGTTACTCAATTCTGACTTACGAAGGCCGAGTTATTAGCCCGTAGGCAAAACTGACTAACACTTAGGTAAAAAGTTAAAAAAGAGGCCAAAACCCGCATCGGCCGTTGTAACGACACGAAAACACATGCATAGTACCGCATAGGTATTAGGCACACGTTAAAACTTACGGGACTCGATTCCAACTTACGTAGGCCGAGTTAATAGCCCGTAGGCAAAACTGACCAACACTTAGGTAAAAAATTAAAAAAGAGGCTACAACCCGCCTCGGCCGTCGTAATGTCACGCAAACTCGTGCATAGTACCGCGTAGGTATTAGGCATGCGTTACAACTTACGGAACTCGATTCTGACTTACGGAGGTCGAGTTATCAGCCCGTAGGTAAAACTGACCAACACTTAGGTAAAAAGTCGAAAAAGCGGCCAAAACCCGCCTCAGCCATCGTAACGATACGCAAACACATGTATAGCACCGCGTATGTATTAGGCATGCATTACAACTTACGGGACCCAATTTCGACATACGGAGGCCGAGTTATCAGCCCGTAGGCAAAACTGACCAACACTTAGGTAAAAAGTCGAAAAAGATGCCAAAACCCACCTCGGCCGTCGTAACAACACGCAAATACATACATAGCACTGCATGGGTATTAGGCACGCGTTATAACTTACGGGACTCAATTCGACTTCTTTGAGACCGAGTTATCGGTCCGTAAGTAAGCAAAAGCGAACAACATTTAGGTAAAAAGTCAAAAAGAGGCCAAAACCATTAGCTCGGTGAGTCATAACGACACATGCAAACACATACATAGCACCGCGTAGGTATTAGGCACTCATTACAACTTACGGGACTCAATTCTGACTTACGGAGGCCGAGTTATCAGCCCGTAGGCAAAACTGACAAACACTTAGGCAAAAAGTCGAAAAAGAGGCCAAAACCCGCCTCGGCCGTCGTAACAACACGCAAACATGTGCATAGTACTGCGTAGGTATTAGGCATGTGTTACAACTTACAGGACCTGATTCAGGCTTACGGAGGCCGAGTTATAAGCCCGTAGGCAAAACTGACCAACACTTAGATAAAAAGTTAAAAAAGAGTCCAAAACTCGCCTCAGCCGTTGTAACGACACGAAAACACATGCATAGTACCGCGTAGGTATTAGGCACGCGTTAAAACTTACGGGACTCGATTCCAAATTACGGAGAGGTTATATCGGCCGTAGCAAAAAACCAACACTTAGGTAAAAAGTTGAAAAAGATGCCAAAACCCACCTCGGCCGTCGTAACAACACGCAAATACATACATAGCACTACATGGGTATTAGGCACACGTTATAACTTACGGGACTCAATTCTGACTTACGAAGACCGAGTTATCAGTCCGTAAGCAAAACTGAACAACATTTAGGTAAAAAGTCAAAAAAGAGGCCAAAACCCGCCTCGGCCGTCGTAACAACACGCAAACACATACATAGCACCGCGTAGGTATTAGGCACTCGTTACAACTTACGGGACTCAATTCCGACTTACGGAGGCCGAGTTATCAGCCCGTAGGCAAAACTGACCAACACTTAGGCAAAAAGTCGAAAAAGAGGCCAAAACCCGCCTCGGCCGTCGTAACAACACGCAAACACGTGCATAGTACCGCGTAGGTATTAGGCGTGTGTTACAACTTACGGGACCCGATTCAGACTTACGGAGGCCGAGTTATCAGCCCGTAGGCAAAACTGACCAACACTTAGATAAAAAGTTAAAAAAGAGGCCAAAACTCGCCTCGGTAGTTAAACGACATCGAAAACACATGCATAGTACCGCGTAGGTATTAGGCACGCGTTAAAACTTACGGGACTCGATTCCAAATTACGGAGGCTGAGTTATCAGCCCGTAGGCAAAACTGACCAACACTTAGGTAAAAAGTCGAAAAAGATGCCAAAACCCACCTCAGCCGTCGTAACAACACGCAAATACATACATAGCACTACATGGGTATTAGGCACGTTATAACTTACGGACTCGAATTCGACTTCACGAAGACCGAAAGTTATCGGTCCGTAAAGCAAAAGCTGAACAACATTTAGGTAAAAAGTCAAAAAGAGGCCAAAACCCGCCCGGCGTGTCGTAACGACATATCGCAAAACACATACATAGCACCGCGTAGGTATTAGGCACTCGTTACAACTTACGGGACTCAATTTCGACTTACGGAGGCCGAGTTATCAGCCCGTAGACAAAACTGACCAACACTTAGGCAAAAAGTCGAAAAAGAGGCCAAAACCCGCCTCGACCGTCGTAACAACACGCAAACACGTGCATAGTACCGCGTAGGTATTAGGCGTGTGTTACAACTTACGGGACCCGATTCAGACTTACGGAGGCCGAGTTATCAGCCCGTAGGCAAAACTGACCAACACTTAGATAAAAAGTTAAAAAAGAGGCCAAAACTCGCCTCGGCCGTTGTAACGACACGAAAACACATGCATAGTACCGCGTAGGTATTAGGCACGCGTTAAAACTTACGGGACTCGATTCCAAATTACGGAGGCCGAGTTATCAGCCCGTAGGCAAAACTGACCAACACTTAGGTAAAAAGTCAAAAAAAGAGGCCAAAACCCGCCTCGGCCGTCGTAACGACATGCAAACACGCACATATCACCGTGTAGGTATTAGGCACGCGTTACTACTTACGGGACTCGATTCTGATTTACGGAGACCGAGTTATCAACTCGTAAGCAAAACTGACCAATACTTAGGTAAAAAGTCAAAAAAGAGGCCAAAACCCGCCTCAACCATCGTAACGATCACAAAACACATACATAGCAATCGCGTGAGATATTATCACGTGCATTAAAACTTACGGTGCATCTTTCTTTCAACATACTGAGGTCAAGTTATCGGCCGTAGCAAAAACTAACCAACACTTAGGCAAAAAGTCGAAAAAGAGGCCAAAACCCAACTCGGCCGTCGTAACAACAAGCAAATACATACATAGCAGTACATTGGTATTAGGCATGCGCTATAACTTATGGGAGTCAATTCTGACTGACGGAGGCTGAGTTATATGCCTGTAAGCAAAATTGAACAACATTTAGGTAAAAAGTCAAAAAAGAGTCCAAAACCCGCCTCGGCCGTCGTAACGACACGCAAACTCATACATAGCACCGCGTAGGTATTAGACACTCGTTACAACTTACGGGACTCGATTCTGACTTAGGGAGGCCGAGTTATCAGCCCGTAGGCAAAACTCGACAACACTTAGGAAGAAACTCGACAAAACTCGACCGTCGTAACAACACGCACACACATACATAGCACATCATCGGTATTAGGCACGTGTTATAACTTACGGGACTCAATTCTAACTTACGGAGGCCAAGTTATCAGCCCGTAGGTAAAACTGACCAACACTTAGGCAAGAAGTCAAAAAAGAGGCCAAAACCCGCCTCGGCAGTCGTAAAGACACGCAAACATGAACATAGCACCGTGTAGGTATTAGGCACGTGTTAGAACTTACATGACTCGATTCCGACTTACAGAGGCCGAGTTATCAGCCCGTAGACAAAACTGACCAACACTTAAGCAAAATGTCGAAAAAAAGGCCAAAACCCGCCTCGGCCGTCGTAACAACAAGCAAACACGTGCATAGTACCGCGTAGGTATTAGGCACGCGTTACAACTTACGGGACTCGATTCCGACATACGGAGGCCGAGTTATCAGCCCGTAGGCAAAACTGAACAACACTTAGGCAAAAAGTCAAAAAAGAGGCCAAAACATGCCTCGACCGTCGTAACGACACGCAAACACATGCATAGCACCGTGCATGTATTAGGCATGTGCTACAACTTACGGGACTCGATTCCGACATACGTAGGACAAGTTGTCAGCCCGTAGGCAAAATTGACCAACACTTAGGTAAAAAGTTAAAAAAAAGGCCAAAACACGCCTCGGCCATTGTAATGACATGCAAACACATGCATAGCACCGCGTAGGTATTAAGCACGCATTATAACTTACCTGACTCAATTCCGACTTACGGAGGCCGAGTTATCAGTTCGTAGGCAAAACTGACCAACACTTAGGGAAAAAGTCAAAAAAGAAGCCAAAACCCACCTCGGCCGTCGTAATGACACGCAAACATATACATAGCACCGCACAGATATTAGGCACGTGTTACACCTTACGGGACTCGATTCTGACTTACGAAGGCCGAGTTATCAGCCCGTAGGCAAAACTGACTAACACTTAGGCAAAAAGTCGAAAAAGAGGCCAAAACTCGCCTCGACCTTCATAACGACACGCAAACACATACATAGCACTGCGTAGGTATTTGGCATGCGTTACAACTTATGGGACTCGATTCCGACTTACATATGCCGAATTATCAGCCCGTAGGCAAAACTGACCAACACTTAGGCAAAACGTCGAAAAAGAGGCCAAAACCGCCTCGGCCATCGTAACAATACGCAAACATGTATATAGCACGGCGTAAGTATTAGGCACGCGTTACAACTTACGGGACTCGATTCTGACATACGGAGGCCAAGTTATCAGCCCGTAGGCAAAACTGACCAATACTTAGGCAAAAAGTCAAAAAAGAGGCCTAAACCCGTCTCGGCCGTCGTAATGACACACAAACACATACATAGCATTGTGTAGGTATTAGACACGCGATACAACTTACGGGACTCGATTCCGACTTACGGAGGCCGAGTTATCAGCCCGTAGGCAAAACTGACCAACACTTAGGAAAATTTCGAAAAAGAGGTCAAAACCCGCCTCGGCCGTCGTAACAACACGTAAAGACATACATAGCACTGCATGGGTATTAGGCATGCGTTATAACTTACGGGACTCAATTCTGACTTACGGAGGCCGAGTTATCAGCCCGTAAGCAAAACTGAACAACATTTAGGTAAAAATTCAAAAAAGAGGCCAAAACATGCCTCTACCGTCGTAACGACATAAAAACATATACATAGTACCGTGTATGTATTAGGCACGCGTTACAACTTACGGGACTCAATTCCGACTTACGAATGCCGAGTTATCAGCCCGTAGGCAAAACTGACCAACATTTGGGGAAAAAGTCGAAAAAGAGGCCATAACCCACCTCGGCCGTTGTAACGATATGGAAACTTGTACATAGCACCGCGTAGGTATTAGGCACGCGTTACAGCTTACGGGACTCAATTCCAATTTACGGAGGCCGAGTTATCAGCCCGTAGGCAAAACTAATTAACACTTAGGTAAAAAGACAAAAAAGAAGCCAAAACCCACCTCGGCCATCATAACGATATGGAAACTCGTACATAGCACCGCGTAGGTATTAGGCACGTGTTACAACTTACGGGACTCGATTCCAACTTACGTAGGCCGAGTTAATAGCCCATAGGCAAAACTGACCAACACTTAGGTAAAAAATTAAAAAAGAGGCTAAAACCCGCCTCGGCCATATCAGAATGATCACGCAAAAACATACATAGTACCCGCCAGTAGGTATTAGGCATGCGTTACAACTTACGGGAACTCGATTCCCGACTTACGGAGGCGAAAGTTATCGGCCGTAGGCAAAACTGACCAACACTTAGGTAAAAAGTTGAAAAAGAGGCCAAAACCCGCCTCGGCCGTTGTAACGATACAATAACTCGTACATAGCACTTAGCGTAGGTATAATAGGCACGCTACATAACTTACGGGACTCGATTCAGACGACGTCATGAGGTCGAAAGTTATCAGCCCGTAAGCAAAACTAACTAACACGTAGGTAAAAAGTCAAAAAAGAAGCCAAAACCGCCTCGGCCATCGTAATGATACGCAAAACATACATACATAGCACATCGTGTAGTATGGGTATTATACATTTACAACTTACGGGACTCGATTCCTGACATACGAGGCCGAGAGTTATCGGCCGTAAGCAAAAGCCGACCAACACTTAGGCAAAAAGTCAAAAAGAGACCAAAACTAGCCTCGGTATCGTAATAACACGCAAAAACACATACATAGCATCGCGTGGGTATTAGGCACGCGTTATAACTTACGGGACTCGATTCCGACTTACGGAGGCCAAGTTATCAGCCCGTAGGCAAAACTGACCAACACTTAGGCAAAAAGTCAAAAAAGAGGCCAAAACTCTCCTCACTCGGCCAGTCGTAACGACACAAAAACATATATATAGCACCAGCGTGAGGTATTAGGCACGCGTTACAACTTACGGACTCGATTCGACTTCGACGGAGAGCCGATCGAAGCATCGACCAAAGTGGGTAAAACTGACCAACACTTAGGCAAAAAGTCGAAAAAGAGGCCAAAACCCGCCTCGACCATCGTAAGGACACGCAAACAAATACATAGCACCGTGTAGGTATTAGGCATGCATTACAACTTACAGGACTCGATTCCGACTTACGGAGAGGTCGAGTTATCGGCCGTAGGCAAAACCGACCAACACTTAGGCAAAAAAGTCGAAAAAAGAGGCCAAAACCCACCTCGGCGCCATCATCGTAACAACACGCAAACATATACATAGCACCGCTAGGGTATTAGGCACGCATTATAACTTACGGGACTCGATTCGACTTACGGAGGCCGATCGATCGTCGGCCCGTAGGCAAAACTACCCGACCAACACTTAGGCAAAAGTCAAAAGTCGAAAAAAGGCCAAAACCCGCCTCGGCCCTCGTCGTAATGACACGACAAACACATACATAGCACATCGCGTGGGTATTAGGCACACGCTAACAACTACGGGACTTTATTCGACTTACGGAGGCCGAAAGTATCGTCCAGAAGCAAAACCGCCCGACCAACACTTAGGCAAAAAGTCAAAAAAGAGGCCAAACCCTCATTCGGCCATCGTAATACACACGCAAACACATATACATAGCACCGCGTAGGTATTAGGCACGCATTATAACTTACGGGACTCGATTCGACTTACGGAGGGTCGAAGTTATCGGCCGTGTAGGCAAAACCCGACCAACACTTAGGCAAAAAGTCGAAAAGAGGCCAAAACCCGCCTCGGCCATCGTAACGTATAACATGAAAACATATGCATAGCACCGCGTGGGTATTAGGCACGCGTTAAACTTACGGGACTCGATTCCGACTTACTTGAGGAGGCGAAGTTATCAACCATGTGGCAAAACCCGACCAACACTTAGGTAAAAAGTCAAAAAGAGGCCAAAACCCGCCTCGGTCGGCCGTCGTAACGACATACAAACACGTATATAGCACCGCGTAGGTATTAGGCACGCAGCGTTAAACTTACGGGACTCGATTCGACTTACGGAGGCCGAGTTTATCGCCCAGTAGGCAAAATGACCAACACTTAGGCAAAAAGTCAAAAAGAGGCCAAAACCCGCCTCGTGAGGTCGTCGTGAGACACACACGAAACATGTATATAGCACCACGTGGGTATTAGGCACGCGTTACAACTTACGGGACTCTATTCCGACTTACGAAGGTTGAGTTATCGGCCCAGTAGGCAAAAGCGACCAACACTTAGGCAAAGTCAAAAAGAGGCCAAAACCCACCTCGGCCGAAGTAATAACACGCAAACATGTATATAGCAACGCGCGTAGGTATTAGGCACGCGTTACAACTTACGGGACTCGATTCGACTTACGGAGGCCGAAAGTTATCGACCCTGTGAGGCAAACTTGACCAACACTTAGGCAAAAAGTCAAAAAGAGGCCAAAACCCGCCTCGGCCGTCGTAACGACACGAAACACATACATAGCACCGCGTAGGTATTAGGCATCGTTACAACTTACGGGACTCGATTCCGACTTACGAGGTCGAGTTATCGGCAGTAGGTAAAACTAACCAACACTTAGGCAAAAAAAGTCAAAAAGAGGCCAAAACCACCTCGGCGTCGTAACGAACACGCAAACATACATATATAGCACCACGTGGGTATTAGGCATGTGTTACAACTTACGGGACTCAATTCCACTTTTCACGGAGGTCGAAGTTATCGGCCAGTAAGCAAAACTAACCAACACTTAGGCAAAAAGTCGAAAAAGAGGCCAAAACCACCTCGGTCGTAACGACACGCAAAACACATACATAGCACCGCGTGGGTATTAGGCATACGTTACAAACTTATGGGACTCGATTCGACTTACATAAGGTCCGAAAGTATCGGCCAGTGAGCAAAACCGACCAACACTTAGGCAAAAGTCGAAAAAGAGGCCAAAACCCACCTCGGTCATCGTGTAACAACACGCAAACACGTACATAGCGCAACGCGTGGGTATTAGGCACGCGTTATAACTTACGGGACTCGATTCGACTTACGGAGGCCGAGTTATCAGCCCGTAGGCAAAACTCACCAACACTTAGGCAAAAAGTCGAAAAAGAGGCCAAAACCCGCCTCGGTAGTCGTAATGACACACAAACAACACATACATACACATCGCAGTGGGTATTAGCATGCTACAAACTTACGGGACTCGATTCCAACTTACGGAGGAGAGTTATCGGCCGTGAAAGCAAAATAAACCAACAACTTAGGCAAAAAGTCGAAAAAAGAGGCCAAAACCACCTCGACCGTATCGTAACAACACGCAAACACATACATAGCACCGCGTAGGTATTAGGCACAGCGTTACAACTTACGGGACTCGATTCCAACTTACGGAGGTCGAGTTATCAGCCCGTAGTCAAAACTGACCAACACTTAGGCAAAAAGTCGAAAAAGAGGCCAAAACCCGCCTCGGTCGTCAGAATAACACCAAAAACACATACATAGCATCGCGCGTAGGTATTAGGCACACGCGTTACAACTTACGGGACTCGATTCTGACTTACGGAGGCCGAGTTATCAGCCCGTAGGCAAAACTGACTAACATTTAGGTAAAAAGTCAAAAAAGAGGCCAAAACCCGGCCTCGGTCCGTCAGAATAACACGCAAAACACATACATAGCACCGCGTGGGTATTAGGCACGCATTACAACTTACGGGACTCGATTCCGACTTACGGAGGCCGAAAGTTATCAACCCGTGTAGGCAAAACCGACCAACACTTAGGTAAAAAAGTCAAAAAGAGGCCAAAACCACCTCGTGGCCGTCAGTAATAACATGCAAACACACATATATAGTAGTACGTGTGGGTATTAGGCATGCGTTACAACTTACGGGACTCGATTCGACTTACGGAGGCCGAAAGTTATCGGTCCGTGTAGCAAAACTGACCAACACTTTAGGCAAAAAGTCAAAAAAGAGGCCAAAACCCACCTCGGCCGTCGTAATGACACGCAACACACACATATAGCACACCGTGGGTATTAGGCACGCTAACGTTACTTACTTACGGGACTCGATTTCGACTTCACGGAGGCCGAGAGTTATCGGCCAAGTAGAGAAAACCGACCAACACTTAGGTAAAAGTCGAAAAAGAGGCCAAAACCGAACTCTCGTTACTCGGTAGAATAACAACACAAACACATACATAAGACCAGCGTGGGTATTAGGCACGCGTTAAAACTTAACGGACTCGATTCCAACTTACGGAGGCCGAGTTATCAGCCCGTAAAGCAAAAACTGACCAACACTTAGGTAAAAAGTCAAAAAAGAGGCCAAAACCCGCCTCGGTCGTCGTAATGACACGCAAACACATACATAGCACCATGTAGGTATTAGGCACGCGTTACAACTTACGGGACTCGATTCGACTTACCGAGGCCGAGTTATCAACCCGTGAGTAAAACCGACCAACACTTAGGTAAAAAAGTCAAAAAGAGGCAAAAACCCACTTCGCCTTCGTAGTTGTAACGATTTACACGTATATAAACTCGTATATAGCACCTTTGTTTAGGTATTAGGCACATGTTATAACTTCTTCGACTCGATTCTCGACTTACGGAGGGCCGAAGTTATCGGCCCAGAGTAAAACGACCAACACTTACTTTAGGTAAAAAAGTCAAAAAGAGGCCAAAACCCCACCCTCTCGATCATCGTAACGATACGCAAAAACACATATATAGCACTGCGTAGGTATTAGGCATGCATTACAACTTACGGGACTCGATTTCGACATACAGAGGCCGAGATATCAGCCCTTAGGCAAAACTGACCAACGCTTAGGCAAAAAGTCAAAAAAGAGGCCAAAACCCACCTCGACCATCGTAACAACACGCAAAGACATACATAGCATTCCATGGGTATTAGGCACGCGTTACAACTTACGGAACTCAATTCTGACTTACGGAGGCCGAGTTATCAGCCCGTAATCAAAACTGAATAATATTTAGGTAAAAAGTCAAAAAAGAGGCCAAAACATGCCTCGGCCGTCGTAACGACATAAAAACACATACATAGTACCGCGTATGTATTAGGCATGCGTTAAAACTTACGGGACTCGATTTCGACTTACGGAGGCCGAGTTATCAGCCCGTAGGCAAAACTCGCCAACACTTAGGCAAAAAGTCAAAAAAGAGGCCAAAACTCGCCTCGGCCATCGTAATGACAAGCAAACACATACATAGCATTGCATAGGTATTAGGCACGCATTACAACTTACGGGACTCGATTTTGATGGACGAAGGCCAAGTTATCAGCGCGTAGGTAAAACTGACCAACACTTAGGCAAAAAGTCAAAAAAGATGCCAAAAATGCGTCTCGACCATCGTAATGAGACGCAAACTATTACATAGCACCGCGTAGGAATTAGGCACGCGTTACAACTTACAGGACTCGATTCTAACTTACAGAGGCCGAGTTATCAACCCTTTGGCAAAACTGACCAACACTTAGGCAAAAAGTTAAAACAGAGGCCAAAATTAGCCTCGACCATCGTAATGACACACAAACATGTACATAGCACCACGTAGGCATTAGGCACGCGTTACAACTTACGGGACTCAATTTCACGGAGGAGGTTTATCAGCCCGTAGGTAAAACTGACCAACACTTAGGCAAAAACTCAAAAAAGAGGCCAAAACTTGCCTCGGCCGTCATAAGGACACGAAAACACGTATATAGCACTGTGTAGGTATTAGGCACGTTTTATAACTTACGGTACTCGATTCTGACTTACGGAGGTCGAGTTATCAGCCCATAGGCAAAACTGACCAACACTTAGGCAAAAAGTAAAAAAAGAGGCCAAAACCTGCCTCGGCCGTTGTAACGATACGCAAAGAAGTACATAGCACCGCGTAGGTATTAGGCATGCGTTACAACTTACGGGACTCGATTCTGACTTATGGAGGCCGAGTTATCAGCCCGTAGGCAAAACTGACTAATACTTAGGCAAAAAGTTAAAAAATTGGCCAAAACTCGTCTCAGTCATCGTAACGACACGTAAACACATACATATCACCGCGTAGGTATTAGGCACGCGTTACAACTTACAAAACTCGATTCTGACTTACGGAGGCCGAGTTATTATCCCGTAGGCAAAATTGACCAACATTTAGGCAAAAAGTCGAAAAAGAGGCCAAAACCAGCCGCGGCCGTCGTAAGGACACACAAACACGTACATAGCACCACGTAGGTATTAGGCACATGTTACAACTTGTGGGACTCAATTCCGATTTACAGAGGCCGACTTATCAGCCCGTAGGCAAAACTGACTAACACTTAGGCAAAAAGTCGAAAAAGAGTCCAAAACCCGCCTCGGTCTTCATAACGACACGCAAACACGTACATAGCACCGCGTAGGTATTAAGCATGCGTTATAAACTATGGGACTCGATTCCGACTTACATTAGCCGAGTTATAAGCCCGTAGGTAAAACTGACCAACACTTAGGCAAAAAGTCAAAAAAGAGGCCAAAACCCGCCTCGGCCATCGTAATAATACGCAAACATGTATATAGCACCGCATAGGTATTAGGCACGGGTTACAACTTACGGGACTCATTTTTGATATACGGAGGCCAAGTTATCAGTCCGTAGGCAAAACTGACCAATACTTAGGCGAAAAGTCAAAAATGAGGCCAAATCCTGTCTCGGTTGTCATAATGACACTCAAACACATACATAGCACTGCGTAGGTATTAGACACGCGTTATAACTTATGGGACTCGATTCCAACTTACGGAGACCGAGTTATCAGCCCGTAAGCAAAATTGACCAACAATTATGCAAAATGTCGAAAAAGAGGCCAAAACCCGTTTTGGCAGTCGTAAAAACACGCAAACATGTGCATAGTACCGCGTAGGTATTCGGCACGCGTTACAACTTACGAGACTCAATTCTAACTTACGGAGGCCGAGTTATCAGCCCGTAGTCAAAACTGACCAACACTTAGGCAAAAAGTCGAAAAAGAGGCCAAAACCCACCTCGGCAGTCATAACAACGCGCAAACACATACATAGCACCGCGTAGGTATTAGGCACACGTTACAACTTACGAGACTAATTTCTGACTTACGGAGGCTGAGTTATCAGTCCGTAGGCAAAACTCGCCAACACTTAGGTAAAAAGTCAAAAAAAGTCCAAAACCTGCCTCGACCGTCGTAACAACACTCAAACACATACATAGCACAATGTAGGTATTAGGCATACATTTTAATATACGTTACTCGACTCCGACTTACGGAGGCCGAGTTATCAGCCCATAGGCAAAACTGACCAACACTTAGGTAAAAAGTTAAAAAAGAGGCCAAAACCCACCTCGGCCGTTGTAACGACACGAAAACAAATGCATAGTACCGCGTAGATATTAGGCACACGTTAAAACTTACAGGACTCGATTCCAACTTACGGAGGCCGAGTTATCAGCAAGTAGGCAAAACTGACCAACATTTAGGTAAAAAGTCAAAAAGAGGCCAAAACCCGCCTCGGCCGTCGTAACGACACGTAAACACGTACATATCACCGTGTAGTTATTAGGCATGCGTTACTACTTATGGGACTCAATTCGATTCACGAAGGTAAGTTATCACCAGTGAAGGCAAAAGCGACCAACACTTAGTCAAAAAGTCAAAAACGAGGCCAAAACCCGCCTCGACCGTTGTAATGAGACAGAAACTCGTATATAGCACTTTTTAGGTATTAGACACGCGTTAAAACTTATGAAACTCTATTTTGACTTACGAAGGCTGAGTTATCAGCTCGTAGGAAAAACTGACCAACACTTCGATAAAAAGTCAAAAAAAGAGGCCAAAACCCACCTCAGCCATCGTAACGATACGCAAACACATATATAGCACCGCGTAGGTATTAGGCATGCATTATAACATACGGGACTCGATTTCAACATACAGAGGCCGAGTTATCAGCCCGTAGGTAAAACTGACCAACACTTAGGCAAAAAGTCGAAAAAGAGGCCAAAACCCACCTCGGCCATCGTAACAACACGCAAAGACATACATAGCACTGGATGGGTATTAGGCACATGTTATAACTTACGGGACTCAATTCTGACTTACGGAGACTGAGTTATCAGCCCGTAAGCAAAACTGAACAACATTTAGGTAAAAAGTCAAAAAAGAGGCCAAAACCCGCCTCGGCCGTCGTAACGACACACAAACACATACATAGCACCGCGTAGGTATTAGGCACTCGTTACAACTTACGGGACTCGATTTCGACTTACGGAAGCCGAGTTATCAGCCCGTAGGCAAAACTCGCCAACACTTAAGGCAAAAAGTCAAAAAAGAAGCCAAAACCCGCCTCGACCGTCGTAACGATACGCACACACATACATAGCACAGCGTAGGTATAAGGCACGTGTTACAACTTACGGTACTCAATTCTAACTTACGGAGGTTGAGTTATCAGCCTGTAAGTAAAACTGACCAACACTTAGGCAAGAAGTCAAAAAAGAGGCCAAAACCCGCCTCGGCAGTCATAAAGACATGCAAACATGAACATAGAACCGTGTAGGTATTAGGCACGTGTTAGAACTTACGGGACTCAATTCCGACTTACAGAGGCCGAGTTATCAGCCCGTAGGAAAAACTGACCAACACTTAGGCAAAATATCGAAAAAGATGCCAAAACCCACCTCGGCCGTCGTAACAACAAGCAAACACGTGCATAGTACCGTGTAAGTATTAGGCACGCGTTACAACTTACGGGACTCGATTCCGACAAACGGAGGCCGAGTTATCAGCCCGTACGCAAAACTGACCAACACCTAGGCAAAAAGTCAAAAAAGAGGCCAAAACCCACCTCAGCCGTCGTAACAACACACAAACACATACATAGCACCACGTGGGCAATAGGCACGCATTATAACTTACAAGACTAAATTCTAACTTACGGAGGCCGAGTTATCAACCCGTTGGCAAAACTGAAGAACACTAAGGCAGAAATTCAAAAAAGAGGCCAAAACATGCCTCGACCGTCGTAATGACATGCAAACACATACATAGCACCGCGCATTTATTAGGCATGTGCTTTCTGACTTACGGGACTCGATTCCTCGACATACGTGAGGCGAGTTATCACCCGTGAAAGCAAAATTGACCAACACTTAGGTAAAAAGTTAAAAAAGAGGCCAAAACCCGCCTCGGCCATTGCAATGACATGCAAACACATGTATAGCACTGTGTAGGTATTAGGCACGCGTTATAACTTACGGGACTCAATTCTGACTTACGGAGGCCGAGTTATCAGTTCGTAGGCAAAACTCACCAACACTTAGGGAAAAAGTCAAAAAAGAAGCCAAAACCCACCTTGGCCGTCGTAATGACACGCAAACATGTACATAGCACCGCACAGGTATTAGGCACGTATTACAACTTACGGTACTCGATTCTGACTTACGGAGGCCGAGTTATCAGCCCGTAGACAAAACTGACCAACACTTAGGCAAGAAATCGAAAAAGAGGCCAAAACTCGCCTCGGTACAGTAAAGATCTGAAAACTCATGATATAGCACCACGTAGGAATTAGGCACGCGTTACAACTTACAGGACTCGATTTCGACTTACGGAGGCCGAGTTATCAGCCCGTAGACAAAACTAACCAACACTTAGGTAAAAAGTCAAAAAAGAGGCCAAAACCCGCCTCGGCCGTCGTAATGATACGCTAACACATACATAGCACCGCATAGGTATTAGGCATACGTTACAACTTACGGGACTCAATTCCGACATACGGAGGCCGAGTTATCAGCCCGTAGGCAAAACTGACCTACACTTAGGCAAAAAGTCAAAAAAGAGGTCAAAAACCACCTCGGTAGTCGTAACGATACGCAAACACATACATAGAACCGCGTGAGTATTAGGCATGTGTTACAACTTATGGTTCTTGATTCTGACTTACGGAGGCCGAGTTATCAACCCGTAGGCAAAACTGAATAACACATAGGCAAAAAGTCGAACAAGAGGCCAAAACCAGCCTCGACCGTTGTAACGATATGCAAACACGTACATAGCACCGCTGTAAGACCCCAACTTTTATGAATAAAGATGAATTTTCTATAAATATCATTTTGAATATTATGGAGTAAAATTGATATAATGTTATAGTTGTGGGTAATATTTATAAATTTTGCAAAAGTACGCAAGGGATAAATAATATTCGATTGGTCGGAAATATTCTTTTGTCGTGGGAATATTAAATGCGATGGTACAATCATTGGTGGACCCCACAATGTAATTATTATCGGATTGAAAAAATGACAAAAATATTTTATTGAAAATAACGGCGGAAGTTTTACAGTTATCTTGTTGAACTACTTTCGGTAGTAAAACAAAGAATATGTCTGGCGTGGTTGCGTAGTAGCACCGGTATTGATTATTGATGCTTACGTGAGAAGTCACTCAGTTTTGTTCAATTATTGCTACAATATTTGCTGCATAGTATCTCACGTTATTTGATTCAATTATTGTCAATATTTTATTTATTATTAAATCAATAATTGAGACGACGAAGTTATTAATATTATTATTTGCAATATTAACGATGTCTAGAAGTTCTATCAAGGAGAGGTTAGGTAATTGCGGGCCAGTAAGGAGAAATCCTTACCGGAAGGCCCCCTCTTTCCTGGGAACAACCTGGTCGATTAATATTGTGAATTATAATAAAGGTGATAAATGTTGTTAAAATTATTAAGGTAATTTTTATGAAGTTTTGCTTATTATTTAGGTTCTCATTTACCCATTTTTCAAAATAGTCGGTAGAAATTTTTTAATATAATAATGGTGGGGGCCCACGAGTGGGGCCCATGTCTGTTACAAAGTCTTGGGAGGAGGAAATTTTGGTTACGAGAATTGGGGGAGGAGTACAATTATTAGATATATATATATATATATATATGTTTATAACATATGTTTATATATATATATATATTTATATTATAAATTTGTTTTACTTGAAGGAAAAAAAGTGTCAGTTGCCTGGGGGAAAGGGGCAATGATTGACGGGAGGAGTATTATGATTTATATATATATATATATTATATATAAACTCTGTTTTATTATATAATTATAAATAGAATATATTATATTTTATTTAAAAGATTTTGCTTTAATTATGGACCGTCCGATTAAAGTAAATCAATCTGGACCGTTCATGAGTTAGTTACTATGCACTCCATTCTCCTATAAATAGAAGCTCATTCCTTCATTATTTTCTTACGAATTCACTGAAACTCTAGATAGAGAAAATTATAGAGAGAAAGAAGAAAAGTATTCTGCTACTTAACTACTCTTATATTCGGTTCTTTTTACTAGTAGGGATATTATTTCTTTTATTCATGAAGAGAAATTACATTATTCCATTTCTTTATTATTACATTGGAATAACTCAGATACGCTGAGCTACCCTATACTTGGTGACATTCTTCTATTATTCTGCTTTTATTATTCATTTTGGAACATCCTCATGTGTTTTTCACCGGACTGGTTAAAATCTTTATTATTATTCTCGCTGGAACATCCTCATACATGTGTTTTACAATCGAACTTTGTTCCGTCTTTATTATTATTCTGTTGGAACATCCTCGTCTATGTGTTTTACAATCAACACGGTTCCGTCTTTTTATTATTATTCATTGGAATATCCCATGCATGCGTTTTACTGCCGACCGGGTTTCGTTATTTAGTATTCATTGGAATAACTCCGCCTATGCTGGCAATACCGCATGCATGGTGATTTCATTGTTATTCCATTCTTTATTATTACATTGGAACATCCCAGCTTGGTCGCAATTTCTTTGACACGGTTCCGTTATTTATTATTCTGTTGAATAACTCAATACATCGCAAGTACCGCATGTATGGTGATTTCTTTTGTTATTACATTCCTTATTATACTCAGTTCGTTAAAGTTTTGACTTCTATACTCTATGAAATTAGTGGAATATCCTTGATATTTGTGCTTCATCCAATATCTTTTTATGGAAATATTCTTCTGAGCATTCTTGAATTTTACACCACAAAACAGTATCTTGTTGACAATTTGGACGTTATTAATTCCTGGATAAATTAATTCTTGAACTTGTTTTATTGAATTCTTATATTATTGTCATCATCCTCATGGTTTATATTCTGTTGAAAGTCATCTGTGGCCTGTAGTGCATAGATGAACTTGGTATGATTATAACAAGGGATTATTCGGTATAATCATGACCGTAATGTTACAAATGATGTGATAAAAGTCCTCATTGGCCTGTAGTGCATTGATGGACAGTTGTTGCCATGATCATGACCATTGATGAATACACGAATATCCTTGGCAAAACCCTAGTTTTTCTATCTCTCATAGAAAAGGAGCGTACTCTCCCAACTATTGGAATTACGTCTGTTGTTAAAAAGACAACAACAACTCTCCTCACCCATAATAAGACTTATCTTATTTATAGATGTAGGCAACCCTCCTTAACAATTAAGGAATTGGGTTTTATTTTAATTAATTAAATTCCTTTTATTAATTAGGCTCCTAATCTTATTAGGAATAATTAATTAAACTTTTAATTAATTAACCTCCTAATTTTATTAGGAATAAATGAGAGTACTTTTATTAATTAATTCCCAAACTCCTTTAAGAATTAAATAATAATAATAGTAATAATAATAATAAGACTCTCTTATTAATTTATATTTAATATTTCCAAAATATTAAATAATAAATATTAAGCTATTTAATTTATTCTATCACCATAGATTAAATTAAATATACTTAACTTATTATTACGATTATGCCATTAACTTCTTAAATAATTATTCTTTCTTTTATGGTGTGACCCTTTAGGTTCTCCATATTAAAAAGGTTGTGAATAAATCAATTAGAACAATTCTAATCTTATTTAAATAAATAAATAAATTTATTTAAATAAATAATATTTATTCTACAATACGATAAGCCTCCTAAGCGATCAACGACTTTCCGGATAATATAGATTTCAACATTAATCATAAAAGAACCTTTGAGTAAATAGTTACTGCATAATTCAATCCTTCCACCATACAATGTCCCAATTAAATATAAGACATGGAATTACTTTATCAAGTCTTATTTTATTTAATTATATGTATTTCGACTCTTAAATGCATAACTCCAAATAATGCAAATTAGAAACTCCTTTCTAATTTCATTACGCTTATGCGAAGGACTCACTGGGTTGTCATTTATCGAATCACATAGGACATTTCTCTTCTTTTACTAGAAGTGGTAGATTCTTTATTGATCATACATTATCTCCATGTATAACTTATTATACCCAAGCATACCATTTGATATACCCTAAGGGTCTTAAGGAATAAGTCAAAGTATAACTCATTATACATAAGATACTATGATGATCTCAAGTCCAAGGATCATTTGTACTACTATCACTACAGGAATTCCTATTGACAGGCAAGTAAAACTCCATTAGGTATTCCTTAGCGAGCCACGTTCAGTGAACTTATTCTCTAATAAGCACCTACATACTTGCTTTAGTGTCTCCACACAAATGATCATGATGTGACAACCCCAAAATATGTATACAACAACCAACCCATTTTGAGTCGCCAAATACATGGTACAGAAAATAACTACAACTTCCTTATCACAATGGTCGTGCAAAATACAACAACACATGTGCTGTGAGTTTTGATACAAGTATATACCAACTGTGACTCATGTCCCAACCTTGGATAGCACGTCACAATGGCACCTTACATAAATATACAGTCAATAACTGTTCTAGAAATTAAAATCTTTGGGAAGTACTCAAGGAAACCTTCGTACATAGGAGGCCATGCGTCTAGGTTATGATAAATATCATATGTCCACAGAATTATCCTTGGTTGATCCAATAGACCCCAAAGAAAAACGAGAAGATTACTATCATGTTCTTTCCAATGTTGAGTCTTCTCTTGACATATAACTATCTCCACTGTCTGTAATTGAAAATTATATTTCAACCAAACTCCAAGATCATACAGGTAGTGCTCGTAGATATACTCAGCAAGAGGATGTACACAACCCTGTCTTATGATAACACGAGGTTGTATGTCATTAGACATCTTGAATGATAGTGACAAAACATCCTTCCAAAGTTGGGTTCGCCTCACCCTATTTGATTCACCAAATATAACTATTAAGTGACGTATAAAATACAACACACTTATCTAAAGTCCTCAATAAAATCATTTTCATACTCTTTAGGGAGAACCTCAACAACTATAGACCACCGTTCTATTCCCCTGTTATCCCCGCTCGACCCAGCTACACTTTTATTACCTGAAAGGAATTATGAAGCAAAAGGGTGAGCACAGCTAGCTCAGTAAAGAATATCATGACTAAAGATAATTAAATTATCAATAGCCTTCATCAGTAATAAAGCAGAGATTTAGAACATATGGTAGATGATAAAACTTTTCAACCATAGTTGCAGCGGAACGAGCAATCCATTAGAAGAGTCAAATAGACTATAAAGTCTATTATCTTTTCCACATTAAAAGTCCACCAACAATATTTTATCCCTGTATAACATCAATCAATAATTCCTTTCCACAATCATATGAATAACTCATAATCATAATTGTGACTCTAAATTCCTCTTCTCATCCAAGACGAAGATAATTTTCATCACCTGTCTTTACCTGAAACATCAAAGATCATGGTTATACCAAATCATAGTTCCTGTTCATAATCATACTAATAAATTCATCTTTGCACTACGGGCCAAAGATATTCATTAACAGCTCATCTCCGCACTACAGGCCGAAGATATTTAACAACAATTCATCTTTGCACTACAGGCCAAAGATATTCAACAACAATTCATCTTTGCACTAGAGGCTAAAGATATTCATCAAAAATTCATCTTTGCACTACAGACCAAAGATATTCAATAATAATTCATCTTTGTACTACAGACCAAAGATATTCAACAATAATTCATCTTTGCACTACAGGCCAAAGTTCTTCATCAATAATTCATCTTTGCACTACAGACCAAAGATATTCCTATCACAAAGAAATACATAATCATTTCAAAATTTATATAAACCATAATTATAACCATGTTGATCAATTCATCTTTGCACTTAAGCTAAAAATATTCAATTGTAAATTCAATGGTCATGATCATACTAGTCAATGATTTAACTTTGTACTACTGGCCAAAGAGAACCCATAGTCACGATTATACCAATAATCTACCCATCTTTACACTCAAGTCAAAGAGAAATTTATTCACCAAGATTATAAAAATGTTATATATGATAATAAAAACAATATTATCAAAACATGGGTTTAATTTCAAGAGTAAGATTCACAAATCAACGATAATTTGGTCAGCAGAATAAACCAATTTTGTCATGAATAGTACCCCGTATTCGTACATAGTACCGTATACATGCATAGTAACCCCGACACGAAAAGATAAACTTTCACAATAAAATCCATATCAATATTTCTAACACCTTAATCCAAATGTTATAAATCACACAAAATCTTATAATCTAATATTATTAATATTACAACAATATTTTAAACATTTCTTAAACTTATAAACAATTTATTTTAATTGTTTACACTTTACTAATTAATGCATTTAATCATCCTAAAATGCCAAACTCATAAGATTTCATCACCAATAACCAAAACCCTCATAAAAAATCTGCATATACCTCATATATGATTCTCAAGCCATAAAATCATATTTTTCAATTTTCATCCTTCATATAACATATTTAATTTATTTACTCATAACTAGATCATTTTCATGAAAAATACCAAATCAGTTCCAAAAATATTTCTTTTCTGGGATTTAGCAGAATATAGTCCCATATTGAACATATATTTTTCTCAGAATTTTTAAAAGTCATTTACTATTTTTCATATGGCCAAAACCGCCGAATATTTAGACATTTTTCATAAATTGTACTTTTGTCCAAAAATTCCGAAATTTACAGAATATACTCATGTTATATACATGTACTCCCAATAAAAATTTCACTAATTTTGGAGTTAACCACAGGGAGTTATAAGCGGTTACTTTTAAAATTGTCTTTTCTCATAAAATTCATAACTCTTAATATATACATCCAAAAATCACCATTTTTGGACACAATCAATAAAACTCATCAATGTATCATTTCAAATTTTTCCAGAATTTTTGAAGGTTCAAAAAAATTTCGAAATTGAAAAGCATAACCCTTAAAATCCCTTACCTCAAAAGAGCAGTATTTCTGACCGGAATATCGGATGAAAAGCCAGAGGAAACTTGCACCGAATATCAACTCTCAAAATATCTAAATACTCTCAAAAATATGCTTGATAATATAGAGAGAGAAAACTTATGTTTCTGGTGTGATTTTCAATTCTAACATAAGTTTCTATTTATAGGAAAATGCTAGAACGCCAAAGGAGACTAAATTAATAAAATAATATTAATTCTTTCTTAACATCTAAGTATGCCAACCTTGGAAAATCAGCAGCCGCCACCCTTGAACAACAATTCCAACACATGTTTTCAACACCAACCAAAGTGGGTCCCACCCCATTTTTAATAAAAATCATTTTATTTACCCGAAACTTCAATAATTCATAGAAAATAGCCCGTTTATCAAAAAAATATGAATTTTATGTGAATTCCACACGAAATCAAATTCTCTACAACTTTGCAGATAGAAAGTTTTTCCAAATTCCAGACCGAAAATATCCGAAATTCACAAACGGATGATTTTAACACCGTTTCAACACCTTTTAAAATTCATAACAAATCATGCGTTCATTTTTAACGGTTCAAAATTTGTGGACATATACTCAACTCATATATTTATAACATATCCAAAAATCACAACGATCCAACGGTCGGATTAAAATTATAACTCACGCAGTAAAGCTTTAAGAACACCGATTTGAGTTTTTAATACCTCCAATCCGACAAAATACTGATAAAATACCTCAACATTAATTCCTTCATTTATAACCACATACATAAATCCATCATCTATATCTGCATCAAATAAATATTTTCTTATCATATAAATCAATAAATAATTATTCACAAATAATATTACAGAATCACAATTACGACAACCAGGCAGTTCCCAGGAAAGAGGGGGCTTTCCAATAAGGATTTCTCCTCATCTTGGCCTTGATTAGATGACCAAACCTCTCCTCGATGTAACTTTCTAGACATTGCCAATAATGCTATCTAATAATATTATTCAAATAAAATAAATTATTGATCGATAATGGGAAATATCATGCGTTGACAATTATTGAACAATAATAATATAAAATATCGTAGCAAAGAATTATTGAATCAATAAAATAAAATATTAAATAAAGAAATTCATCGTAACAATTATTGAGTAGTGCCTTCTTACGTAAGAATCAATAATTCAAAATAATGTGCAATACTGTAAAGCTACTACGCAACAACGCCAGACATCAGATTTTAACCACCGTGTATTTCAACAAGATAAATTGGTAGAATAACTACGTCATCATTTATAAAAACTCATATTTGTCGTTTTCTTCATCCAATCGCTTTTTGTTATGGGGCCCACAAAAGATCGCAGACTGTCGCATTTAATATTCCCCTACAAAGCAAGAATATTCCACGACCAAACGAATATTCCACGACAACAATGAATATTTTATAACCCCTTGCTTATTTTAAAAATTTTTACATATATCACCCTTAACTTTAAACTTTTACCAATTTAATCTATTTACTAAATAGAAAAATTGAATACTTTTATTTCATAAAATTCGGGTTCTTACACATGAGATCAATCATCCTCATCCAATGAGCAAGCAACGTATGTACCAATCTATCCGGATTTACTAATCCCCAATTTAGTAATCCAACAATTGGGAACTATTTTAGTTTTAAGCTTTCTAAGAATTTAGATCTCATTAGAATGATCATCATCATTATTCTAAAAGCATTGCTTAAAACTATGGATTTATCACATATTATAAAACAGCATCATGTAAATAATTAAAAGCCTTTAATAAAGTAATATTTTTTATTAATAAATGAATAAGATTGTTACAAAGTATATGGTTTATCATCAAACATAATTAGCTTGTGTGCATACTACTTTCAATCTCTCACTTGCACTAAAGCCAATCGTCATGGTATCTCATACTCTTCTTCTCTAAGTGATGATTATCCCGCTGTTGGATAGGCTTCAGTTAATGGATATGTAATGTTGTTCTTGAGAGTCCACTATCTTTATAGTGATTTCCCATCTTTCAATGATTCTTATAATCAAATGAAAGTGCCACAACACATGTTTAGATCCAAGATGAGACTTAGGAATTATTCCTAGTTCTGTAATGAACTTTTATCCAAACAATCAACTTGCAGCTTCATTTACAGCTATATACTTTGTCTTTATCACTAAAACCAGCAACACTTTGCTGTTTGAAACCTTTTCAATTCACTGCACCACTGTTTAAGGTAACACTTTACCTTAAAGTGGATTTTTCTGTTGTCTTGGTCTGTCTAAAAAAACTCGAGTCTGTTAAGCCCTCTAGTTTAAATTTAGATCCACCATAAATTTTAATCACATTCTTTATATCGGTTAAGTACTTTAAGATGTTTTTCACTGACTCACAGTGAACTTCTCCAGAATATGACTGATCATCATCAGGTCTCATATATTTCATTGCATACATGATTGTCACTCATGCGATCTCTCTTTATAGGTGTCTGTGGGGACTATTAAGAGAGATACACTCCATGTCTCATCAACATGAGACATCTCTTGGAGTTTGTCATGCTAAACGACTTTAACATCAAATGAATATATCGCACTTGGGTTAAGATACTCTTCCCAAATCATTCATGGAGGAATGTTTAGACAACTTTATCTTTACCGATTGGAGCATTAGTATGTCATTCCTTATCCATAGATATCAACATATAATATTAGGAAAGTCACTACGACCTCTAATTCCACCCTTTTACACACACTAGAACTCTTACCTCATCAGATGTAACTCTAGATCATCATCTTCTATGATGCATACCTCATCATCATCATCCATGATGAATTCATACCTCTTAGGTATCTTCGGTACTATTCCAAATTTATGATTCGGTTGTGGTACAATAGGTCTATCTGCAGGTTCCTCTTATTTAACTTATAGTGTTTTGTGGTTCTTGAACTCTTCAAGATTCTATTATCTTCCCACTAGTTCTTTCAATGATAAACACCTTTATCTTAGAAGAAAGCGTGTTTCGCAACAAACACTTTTTGCTAAGCAGGATTATAGAATATATACCTTAAACTTACTTTCGGATATCCCACAAATCTGTACTTGTCAAATCTTGTCCCAAGCTTATCCTTTTAAACTTTTTCATATAAGTTGGACAACCCTTTATCTTAACATACTTAAGATTAAGAATCCTCCCTGTCCATAACTTTTATGGAGTCTTGGGGCTGGATTTTGAGGTTACCTTTTCGTAGATATGCAACCATTTCTAGGGCATGACCCTAGAGGGATACTGAAATGTCGGTAAAATCATTATGGACCACACCATATCCAACAAGGTACGATTTTTTCTTTCAGATACATCAATCAATTATTACGTATCAGGAGGCGTCCATTATGAGAAAACCATTTGAGATGATCTAAAAACTCATTGCACAAGTATTCCTTCCTTGATCCGATCAAAGAATCTTAATACTTTTCAAATTAGTTTCACTTTTGAATTCTTTGAACCTTTCAAATAATTCATACTTGTATTTCATCAAATACAAACATTCAACTCTTTGAATGATCATCTCCTTTTCTTATACTATTTTGTTCAATTTGCAAAATAATTTTTACGTAAGTCAAGTACACAAAATCCATTAAGGAATATTCCAGTTCTATACAAAACATTATTATTATATATAGAACAACAATTGTTCTTAAATATAATACCAAAGGTTTTATTGTCCAACAATAAAATAAAAATAATGTTTCTAACAAGTACTGGAATACAATAACAACTTATTGACTTAATAGATTTGCCCGTAGGCATTGCTAAACTATAAGTTCCTATGACTAATGCAGCAACCTTTGCTTCATTTACCAGACATAGGATTACTTATCCTTTGTTTAGCTTTCTACTTCTGTTTGGTCTCTTCATAAATCTATATTTATGATAACCAAAGCTCAGATCCAATACCCAAGTAGAACCTTGACCTAAAGAAAGATTTATTTTAAATCTTGAACAAAATTGTATTTGTAACCGAAACTTCACTAAGCTTCTTTGGTTAGCCTCTGCAAGATGCTTCTCGCAGTTTGTTTCTAGTGTCCAAAGCTTATTGCAAAAGGAAGCAAACTACTTTGCTATCCGTGACGCTTTTGTTCTTATTATCCTTTGTTTTTTGCCTTTTAATTTCCTTCTTTGAATCGTTTCTTCTTTTTAGAAGATCCTTTGGCCCCTTCCAGTAAGACATGGTCATTCTTGGTTGGAAAGTGACTCTCAACATTTTTTAACATGTTAAGAAAATCAGCGAGGCTGATATCTAGCTTGTTCATATTAAAAATTCACAATAATTGTGAAAGGAGTCCGGGAGTGAGTACAAGATCAAATCTTGGTTCAACTCTCCATCCATAACAAAACCCGTTGTCCTAATTGATCAATCAAATTGATTATGTTTAGGACATGTGTCTGTACTGTAGTGTCGTTGGTCATTCTAGATCGGAAGAGCTCCTTAGATATATGATATCTATCAGTCCTACTTTCCTCACCATCAACTACTTGATGTGTAGGAATATAGTAGGAGCATCCATAGTTTCATGCTGACGCTGAAGCACGTTACTCATGGATGCGAGAATGATGCATTGAGCCAACTGTGCATCATCTTGTCACTTTCTAAAAGCAACAATCTCTTCCTCATAGGCATTGTCTACAACCATTGCAGGGATAGGCGTATTAAGGACATAAAATAGCTTTTCAGCTGTGAGAACTTTTCTCAATTCCTTAACCAATCCGTTTAATACGGTCCAGTTAAATAGCATCTAATTGCTTCGCAGTGATAGTAATTTAGACATTGTAAAATTCTGTAAGTGAATTTATAATTAACAACATTTTAGCATACATTCTTTTATTAATTACCAAAATAAATTAGGTCTTATTTAAATTGGTATCTCCCACTATTTTCTTCAAACTATATTACCCTCAATATATATAGTTCGGCAATATCTAATTAAAGATATGCTAGTGAGAATAAGGATCCCATTTCAAATGTATATAGCCTTGTGTGTGCACAATAAACTATATATAAATAAATAGGTAGACAACTCTTGTCAATTACATCAACTATGTAACTCCTTGTATTTTTCCTCTTAAATCATAATGGTCAAGTGTGTGCACATCCAAACTAAAATGATTTAAGTTAAGTCGACTCAAAGATTTCCATATAAGTGAAGAGAAAACTACATGTTTCTTGTGTGTGCACAACAAAGCAGTAATGTTCAATTCCTTATAAACATCATATGTAATAAAAACAACATCTTAAATATTTTATACTTGCCTTGTGTGTGCACAACAAACTCATATCAAATATTCAATACTCTATTGTTTCTATCATGCTAGAAGGCAACATTCGATATTCCAAATATCTTTGAACGTTACAACTTAATATAAAATATTTGAGGGGTTTGTTATTAATTTGTCTCATCTTGTTTAGCATGCACACACACACACACACACACACACACACACACACATATATATATATATAAGATACGCGTCATATTAATTAACATGCGAAGCACGTTTGCATAATATATAATATATATATAGTACAAGCATGCACATATAGAATACTATATTCTACCCGGATTGATTATTGACTTTTATTCTAGTTTGGTTCACTAGAGCCACCAAGTGAACCAAAAGGTCAAACCCTAGGGGTGCAAGAATTAATATTTAAATATAACTATTACATTTAAACCTGGGCTCCATTACAAACGGGTCTTCAAGCGCTCCTTGCTCCTTGGTCTCCAATTCTTCAAAATTAATTCTAACTATTCCTATTACAAAACTATTTAAAATAAATAGAAACCTTGATCGTGATCGAGGGAAGTACATAGGAGGGAGATAGAATATACATTAAGAAAAATTAGAGAAGACGAGGTACGCAAACCCCATTTAATAAAACACATACGTTCATGCATCCAACTAAAATAAAATCCAATCACATTGGTCAATAGTTCATAATCAATCCCATTTATTATCATACACATCACCATATGCATCAATAAATACCATTCATCTCATGAATAATAAATATTCAATATATATATTGATATCATTTAATGGGCAAATTTAGTTAGTATAAAATCTAATTTTGAATCAAAATAAACTCCTTTATTTTAATCCAAATTTAAATCAAAATAAAACTATTTTATTTTAATTTATCCAATTTTGAATAAAATAAACTATTTTATTTTAATCAAAATCTTTAATCAAAATAAACTCCTTTATTTTAATTAATTATGGAATCCAATTCCATGTAAAAAAAAACTCATTTATATTAAAGGAAACACGGATTCTCTTTCCTATTCACAAATAAACTCTTTTATTTTGAATAATATGAAATCTTATTTCATATATAAATAAACTACTTTATTTAAGGAAAGATGGATTCACTTTCCTATTCACAAATAAACTCCTTTATTTTAGGAAACATGAAATCCAATTTCAACCCCAATTAGTTATCGTGGAATCCAATTCCAACTCTAATTAGTTAGCATGAAATTTAATTTTAAAATTAAAATAAACCTTTTATTTTAATATTAAAATAAACCTTTTATTTTAATATTAAAATAAACCTTTTATTTTAATATTAAAATAAATTTTATTTTAATTATAAAATTATTACGCTAATATTATATATATATATATATATATATATATATATATATATATATATATATAACAATCCACGCCAAATCTTTTTCAAAGAAAAAAAAATGTGGCGTTATAGAATTATATATATAATAACGCGTGTTGACGTCCGGGATTTTTATTGTCCCTTTTCGCTTTCTTGTTTTTGGTGTTCTCATGTTAAGGTGAGATTTTTTTGAAAAACAAGTGAAAAGGTCCGACATGTATAATGTCGACGATTGGACTTTAAGAGTCGCCATTTGGTGTTTTTAATCGTTGCACTAACGAATCGAAAAGGTTTGCACATCGACCCAAAGGATTTGCACCGCTAAACGGGTCGAGGAAACCGAGATTCATTAAGGGTTCGGGGCTTGATTATGCGAGGGAAGGTGTTAGGCACCCCGACATCCGTGTTGCCACGGTGACCGCCACTCTTCAAAGAAATTGTTATATGAATGTGTGTGTGTGGATCAATGTGCAATTATTTGGAAGTAGTGCTATGCCTCGTTCGCACCTATATACATAGGGTTTGAATTTATAGAAAAATTCAATTTTAAACAAGATATAACAATGATATTTCGGTAGAAAGAGGTTTTTTAAACCCTGTGCTCAATAGTAATTGAGGCCTTTGATACTTCCATTTTATTACTAAATGTTCGGCTTGTTTGATTTTATTGTCGAGATGCGAAGCATATTCGAGAAAATAATATACAGCAGTGCCGAATTCCTCACGGGCATGACAACCATCCAAGGAGAATCAGACACTGTAAAATAATGTACAAGCTGCTTACAGCTAAAAACGTCCATCACGGGAATCGAATCTAGATTCATTAGCCTGAATCTGTAAGATCACATGATTCCTAGGCTCACATGATACTGCAATTGATATGGAAAGCAGTAAGCAGTTAAATATATATATAAGCTGTAAAATATATATATATATATATATATACTGACATGATAACCACCACGAATTATTCTCCACGGGGAATCACGCAGCGAGCAAATATATACATATAAAAGCGGTAAATATATATATATTGACATAATTGCCACCACGAATTATTCTCCATGGGGGATTAGGAAAGTAAATAAAGCAGTAAATGCTATCACCGCCACGAAGTGAACTCCGGCGGGACAAAATGTAAAGAAAGCTGTAAAAACGATCATTGCCACGAAGTAAACTCCAGGCAAGACCGAATGTAAATATATATATATATATATATATATATATATATATATATATATATATAAGCAATAAACGCACCGGAGGTGAATCCAGGCTCATCGGATATGTCCGACAATGATTATTTATATATATATATATATATATATATATATAAAGCAATTATACGCTCCCATGTAAAATCCGTGCTCATCGATAGAATCGACCACAATTCATATATATATATATATATATATATATATATATATATATATATATATATATATATATATATATGTAAGCAAATAAACGCCTGCATCAAGTTCAGGCTCATCGACGAGTCCGACCCACGCTCATATATAAGTATATATATATAAAGCGAATAAACGCTCGCATCAAGTTCAGGCTCAATCGAGGCATAACTCGATAATGTTAGTCCATATATTTAAAATATATACATATATTAGTATATATATACAGACAAAAATGAAAACCACGGACATAAGTCTGGGCAAACACACTCACACGACTCTCAATGTGTGCAACAGTGTGTAATAATGAAAGAAAGAAGCTTTATAAACACAAGAAGGCTTACAGTAGACTGCCAAAGTAGACTTCTTGGACTGCAAGTGGATGAACACTCGGCTCCCGCCGGACTAAAAGTAGCTATATATGAGCTAACTAATGTTTAAAGAAAAGAAAATGCTCAAAAGATGTGTATGCAGAGCTAAATGCGCAGGGCTTTCGCGCCTTTTCTTTCCCTTTTTTCTCTTCAAATGGCTGACCCCCCCCCCCCTCTATATTTATAGACGGATGGCCGCAGGTCTACCTGCGGCTGGTCGTGGTGGGCCCAGGCCGTTCGGGTCCCGTCGTCTAGTAGTACGTGCACTCGCGTACTGTAATGTCCAATCGAACTGGCAGAACTTCAATCCGATCATCCAAACGAAGCGTGTCTGTACTTCTTCGGGTAGCTGGTGTCGAGATTTACTTAATGACATGGATTAGAGGTTGTACGAAGTCAGGAAGCGGGGTCTATGCCCATGGTCTTCAAGCTTCAAATTCTATCCAACGTACTGTCATACGTAATAGTCAATCGGGATTGTCATTCCTCGATTGTTGGGACATTGTTGTATGTATGTATGTCTAAAATGTTGAGACGACGTGCCATTTATTGGACAAACAAGATGATGTCTGACTCTTTGCCGGAGTTATCGCCGGGTTGAGTTGAAAGTAGACGTTGCTCAGGGTTATAGCTGAGATTGGTCTGTTTGTTGGTATGCTGCTATATAATCTTATTGCCATTGTGAGATGACGTTGGTGACTCCTCACCGGGGTTATCGCCGGTTTAAGCAGAAAGTAGACGTTGCTCAGGGTTACGGCTGAGATTGGTCTGCTTGTTTGTGTGCCTCACTGTCATCTGTGATTGAAGCTGATTGCATGTGGTCAAAATAAACAATTCCGGAGTTATCGCCAGAACTGCGACGATATCTCTTGGGGTCATCACCAAGGATGGGACTGCTACTCCCAGTGTTGTTTTTGGGACTGTAACTGAACGTCGCGGTGTCATCGCCGAGACAGGACTGTCCTCTCCGGTGTTGTTGTCGGTCTTTTGATCTGAATATCTCGGGGTTATCTCCGAGATTAGAAATGACATCCCCGGTGTGTGTTCCGGGTTTGGCACCAATGCTCCCGATTTGTGTTCCGGGTGGGAGTGGAACTTCCGGTAGTATCCGGTACTGTTGTAAGCTGTCTTTCAGGGTTATCTCCAAAAGACGAATCTACCCTCCTACAATGTTAGTGATAGGAGTGCAGAAAATTTCGAGTGTCTACAGATGCCCCTCTTTATCATATTCATGCAATGCAATGCATGGATAGGATAAAGAATCCTAGACACTTGAAATGCAAGCAAGATCATCATGATGCAATGTACAACAACATGATGCAAATGTATGCATGAATGATTGTCAGGAACTCCTGCTGGGATAACAATCAGTGATTGCTTGGACATGCGATCCAAGTTTTCGAGGATACTGATCTTTGGACTGACACCAAAGTCTCGAATCCTAGACACCAGTTTATACTCCATAGAAGTATCTCTCATGTGCAAGAGATCTGTGGGGATAAAACTGTGCTTGTCTTTGAGGATGTGTATAACATGCTCCTTCATACTGTTGGAGTTACTGCCAACAGCTGGTTGTTATCAGGGTTGCCTGATCTTCGCCGATGTGTGTATCAACGGTTGTACTGTGTCATCGACCTTGTTGAGGAAGGTTGTTTCAATGGGTTTACTTGCCATTGATTGACACAATGTCAAAGCTGCTTGACCTTCATTGATGTATGTATCAATGGTTGTATTGCGTGGTGAACCCCCGCCGGTGATATCCAGATGATTCCTGGATTTTGCGTTGTAACCCCTGTTGGGGATATCCAGATGATTCCTGGATTTTACGTTGTAACCCCCGCCGGGGATATCCAGATGATTCCTGGATTTTGCGTTGTAACCCCTGCCGGGGATATCAATGTTGTAATCATACAAATGAAGGCATCGGACCAATGTGAGGTATTGCCGAGCATGACTGGAGAAAGCTGAGCTTTGTGGCATAGTATACCCTTTTGTCTGGGCGAATACCAATGAAGCGACGGGAGTTTAACTCTGACCGACAGAAAACCAGAATTACAGGGTGTTCTGCTCAATCGCGTAGCGTTTTTACTCCTGTTTGGCCTTTTCAGCTTGCGAAACCTCCTTTGCAACTCTAACTGGACCGAGCCGGAGGTGTGGGACCCATGTAGGATGGCAGCAGGAGCACCTGCAGGTGCCGCAGGTTGACCTGTGGCCAGCCGTGGCTATGTATAGCCAGCTGGTTGCTTTCATAAGTCATTTTCAAGCTGCGCCGCGAAGGAAATCTGAGAGCTTTTCTGCAGACCTGCTGAGTTCGGGCAACTTTCTGCATATTCTGTCACCGTACAAGCGTTCTACACTGTCCTAGTAACACATGCATGTATTTTTTCCAACATCTATCCATTGAAACATGACTTATAGCATGAAATGCATTTAGACACATAGTAGTGAATATGCATGCTGACATGACTTTGATAGAAAATATTCAACATAGCAAATGTTAGTATTGAACCATGCTGAACATAATGATGTGAAAAAATTTAACTTTTGAAACAGTCAAATTGGTACCTCTTACTGTCATTTCTTATCCTATCTGAGGACAAATGAGCAAAGGTAGAGTAGTAAATAATCCTGGTAGTTAGAGTACACTTACGGATTTTCACTGTGCTGTGATGAAATGCATACAGGATGTATATGACTGTGTACAAGTGTGCTACTGAATGGACACCTAGTCATGCCTACGTGCATGTGGATAGTCCCCTTTATAAAGGAAACTATGGCAAAATTTCCCAAAATATAGACATTGAGCAGTTTATGCATTCTTAACTCTACATCATATGTATGTTAAAACAATGCATGTATGCATGTAATCACGAGATGCATTTTGAAAAAGACTCCAAGTATAGAATTACCACACCCTTTCTGAGGTGATTTGGAGATTTGTTGTCCAGATATTATGGATCCAGATCAACCGAGCAGTTCCCGCAGGACTACTTCTGGTGTACGGAGGAGAGCTGCTGAAGAGCCTTAGTGCCGTTCCATGAGACAACCTCGTCGTTTAGTTGAGGGGGTCGTGCGTCCTATTCGGGTTGAAGTGCCGAATATTGAGGACGAGGAGGAGGATGTATCGTTCGAGGGTCCTGTTCCTACAGCACGTGTTCCTCGCAGGGAGTTGCCAGGTATTCAAGTGGCGAACCCAGATCTCTTGGGTGACTTGAGTAGGCATCCTTCTATGTACCTGCATGCAAATGAGGTATGAAGTTAGATCTTTAATCTTCCTTATTTCCTATTATTGAGGAGCCAAGGAGTCTGATGTTGATCTGTATTTGATGTAGGTTCCTGGCTTTACACAACCTCGAGGGAACTGGTTTAGCATCCACTCTATGTACCAAGCCTTGCATGATTACTATAGAGCGATTGTCCATGGCTGGGGATTCGAGAGGTTTTTCTCCATTCTACCCCATCGCTATCCACAGGGTTACCTCGTGGCACCGTTTGCTAGCGGTGGTTCCACCGCACTCGATCCACTTCACTTCACTTGCTGGATTGTGAGGTCCTGATGACGCCGATGGATTGGCGGTTTATCACAGGTATAGAGTTTGGAGGGGAGCCGGTGCCTTGCACGGCGGATATCACCCCTACTATCGTCAGATCCTTGTTGGGAGTTCCGGCGGAGGCACTCAAGGGTAGGACTGTTAGAACAGGTCCTTTGAGTATAGATGCTATGAGTGGGCTGTTGAGCGAGCCCATACCCGATGATGTGAGAGTCAGGGATCGCATTCTGAGGCGATTGTTCATGATGATCATTAGGGGTCGTTTCATAGCGGACAACTCTTCTACGGTGTCTTTCACTTTGATTAGCGCCACTCAAGACGTGGACCGTGTTGGAGAGTATGATTGGGGTTCCTATACCTTTGCCTATTTCCTTAGGGGAATGCGCATGAGATCGCAGGGCTTGACCGAGGCGTGGTTAGGATTTTACCCGTTTCTGCTGGTGAGTGTCTTTCTCTTGTATTTTCCCATGTACAGGTTAAGAGGGTTGACTGACAATAGATGTTTGCCTTTGTGTTGACAGTTTTGGGCCTATGAGAGGCTCCCTTGTTTACGTCCTGTGAGTGTGTTAGGTTTAGATACCTATCCACGAGGACGGAGATGGCATCATTCCATACTGGCGGAGGTCCCTGTTTCTGAGGGTTTCACTCATTGTCGCTGCACCGGAGGAGATATTACGGTGATGTCATCACGTGGATTCCCTACTCTGGAGAGCATCTGGGAGTTGGCTTTGAGGATGGGTACCCGACTGGAGTAGAGTACTTCATATCCACCCGCAGGATTCCTCTCTTTACTGATAGAGGATGGGAGCTCTATTTAGGAGAGCGTGTTATTAGGAGCACCACAGGAGAGATACGTATACCGATCTTGCCTCCTGCCAGGCGTTATTGGCCTGTTTCGCAGTCACCCGTCATAGACATCGCATTGATGGGGATTGATGGCTTCACATTATCAGAGGGCCCCTGTTCTCAGGAGACATTCCAGCGTTGGTGGAACCCTTGTACCATTGGAGCTCAGACCCGCGCCACTCAGTTCATGGGGGATATGGTTCCAGGATCTGTGATGATGATGGATTGGCTAGCCTGCGTCAGAGATCCGACTTATGCGACACAAATTGAGAGATTAACTCGGCAGCTGGACCGATAACATCTTTTCATTCGGCATTTGGGTAGAGATCCTTCAGAGGCAGATACTTTTGATCCTTCCAAAGATGGGAGCCTCCTCAGTGACCCATTTGGTTTTGCTTGCATGCATCCTCCTCCTTGTATAGGCCCCGACATCCCAAAGAGATAGAGATCCAGTGACTCAGGAGGAGTTACATCAGGTGGATAGCATCGATGATATGGACATTGACACTATTAACTTCTTCTGATGTATTTCTCGTTATTTCTTTTGATAGGCCTCTGTTAGATGTTGGGTAGCTTCGCCCCATTCTTGCTATATCTCTTGGCAGGCCACTGTTAGTTGTTGGGTAGCTTCGCCCCATTTCCTTGTATTTTAGCTGTACAAAGATGTATTAGATGATGATATACTTAGGAATGTATGCATAGTTTTCATTCCCCATATCATATTGCCATCTATTGTATCATGCATGTTATTGTTATGCATATGTATGTATATCCAGAGATGTTCAACATTGACCCCTGGATGGTCTTATGACACGGCCTGCACAGATGTCTTCTTTGATAGTTAGCTGTATTGATCATACCCCACCATTTGCGGTGGTAGTTGGTATTAGATCATGGTATGATAGTATATCACCATCAGACATGGTGATCGTAGATGACTTGTTGCAGCATACTATGACCTTACTGATGTTTCAGGTTCCTCTAGGCTTTGTAGAGGGTATGCTAGAGCATTGGGCACCAGATAGACAGGTATTCCATTTTGGGACCCATGAGTTGACTCCTACTTTGGAGGAGTATGCACGGTTGACGATGCTGCCTCTGGACAGACCTTGCATGCATATGGCGATGGGAGACATGAGTAGACAGTTCACGACTCTCACAGGTCTGAGGCGTAGAGTAGTGCAGGATGAGCTGACATCCGGCCATGTGATATCCCAGTGTTTCCTGATTGACAGGTTTGGCTCTGAGGATAGCTACGTACGACATTCTAGGGATTTCACCACACCAGAGGATCATTGGTGTTCTGCCAGAGTAGATGTACTGCTTCTATGTGTACTGTCATATGTCTACATGCCGCAGTACATGGATAGGCTAGACATTGGTGTCATCGTGGCAGTGAGAGCTCTCAGGGAGGGTCATACCATTATACCGATGATCATCGCAGAGAACTTGAGGTCTGCTACATACTGCTGTGCTTATCCGACAGGAGCATTTACAAGCAGCTCGGTCATGCTGTACGTGTGGTTTATGTCACACTTGCGACCGATTGGCACTTTTAGACGTCATGGATTTTGTTTCACCCATGAGGTAGCCATGTCGTACTCTTTTCAGCATGCGGAGTGTACAGATGCTGCATCTTGGTCCGCATTCTTGGCAGAGATCAGAGATCCGTTTGACATATTGCCTTGTTCGGGGCTTGTCTCACCCTACAGCTTCATTACTCATGCTCCGGGCATGGATTATCTCCCTTTGTTTGGTTTGAGGGGCATGATTACTTACCACCCACTGGCCGTGATGTGTCAGTTTGACCAGTTTCAGGACTTCCATCCATATGAGGGGGCGAGTCGGTAACCAAGCGCCATAATTCGCTTATCACGGAGGATGATCCAGTGTTGTATACTTGTTGGGATCAGCGAGAGTTGGCTGAGTTTTTCGTCAGTCATCCAGGTAGTTCGGCAGAGTATTCCGCATGGATATCGACAGAGACTGCATCGGTTGCGGTAGTATCCACAGTGCAGGAGATCGATGATGACGATGAGGAGCCTATAGAGGAGGCTGTCATTCCCACTGTTGAGTTGAATGCTAGGCTGCCAACATTTGTGATAGATTCTCCCACCCCGAGTGCGACTGTTACTCAGTATTAAGCACATCATCTGGAGCAGAGCTTACATCTGATGACCTATGAGAGAGATCAGGCTAGGGCCGCGATGTTGACAGCTCTTGAGGGGAGAGACACCGCTCTGTTAGAGAGGGATGAGGCTAGATCGGCCAGGGATGCCATGATCATGGAGCGGGATGCCGCCTTATCTGCTAGGGATGTGGCCATTGCAAATAGTACTTCAGTGCGATCAGAGATAGCTGTTACTTTTGCCGATATGAGCACTTACATTGATGGACATTATGCCACCATGCAGTTGGCTTCTGATTTGCTAGCTCGTGTAGATACCCTTGGGCAGGAGCTTGCAGCATTACCTCCATCCTCAGAGAGGGACGCCATGTTGGATCTTATTGTCCGCATACATACAGACCCGTAGATAGCTTTATATTTTCCTGCACAAACTAGCTTAGCCATTTTGTCATGTACAGCACAGATGTATATATCAAACAATATTATGTATGGCAGAGAAATATATGTTGATTCACTTCCCTTTTTAGTTATGCCTTGATACTTGCTTGAAATTTGCCTGTTTCTCCAGGACCTTTGATCTTGATTCATTCTGAACCTATCCTTGATAGATGGACATGGAGACATCGCAAAATCTCTCAGAACGAATCATTGATTTCTGAAAATCCCTACCATCTTTGGTGTCTTGGGACTGGTATCTGTATGAAAAGTGGAGAGGATGATAGTTTCTTCCTCTCTAAGATTGACCGCTCCACAGATGGTCGCCAGTACTTCTATTCAGGAGAAGCCTAGTTAATTCCATCTCTTATGGTTTGGTGTTGCTCTTCAAGGCATGATCGCAGCTTAGATGGTCACCGCATCTTCTATTTGTGAGAAGAGGTTGGCTAATTCCATCCCTTTGATATGAAACTGATGAAGTGGGGCAATTTGAAATTTGATCCCAGTACGGTGTGACAAGTATGCTTGTTCTGGTAGGGGTCAGATTGCACCATGAATGGTTGCCTACGTACTCCTATTGAAGAGGAGATCAAGTCTGCGTAGTTCGAACCTATTGTAGGAGGTTCAACACTAAAAATTGAAGGCAGAAGGGTGTGGAAGTATTTTTGTGGTTTTTCTTGTGAAGAAAGGGTAGAAATGTTTTTGTTGTTTTTTCTGTATTGTTGTGACCGGGCCATATAGAATATGGTTGCCTACGTACCCCCTGGTATCAGGGAGATCAGGTCGACGTAGTTCGCCCTTCAGGACGAATGACTGAAAAGTGGGGGTCCCATTGTGCAGGTGAATCCGCGGGGAAGATCTTGATCCCATTGTACAGGTTAAGCCGTGGGGAGTAGATATGAATCCCATAAGCCAGATAGACTGCGGGGAGAAGAAAGTTTAATCCCATAATGGGGATAAACTGCAAGTGTGGAGGAAGTTTAATCCCGTCTTTAGGATAAACTGTAGATGTAGAAAAGTTTACTCTCGTTTTCGGTAGGAATTGTAGGGGCATGAAAAGTTTATTCTCATTTTCAGGAGAATTTGTAGGAGCATGAAAAGTTTATCCTCATTTTCAGGAGGAAAAGAACCAGGCTGCTGGTCTGAATTGTGTGTTTCCCTGAGGGGCAGAAAGAGTGTGTAAGAAAGTTCCAAACCGGAATGACTGGTAATTTGGTGATCAAAACCAGGATTGTTTGTTTGATGGCAACTTCAGACATAGTACCGTTTCACGGTGTCCGAATTAATAAGCTGTGGAAATCCATCACCATCCACTTCTTGTAGTCTGAGAGCACCTCATGTCAATACTTCCTTGACAACAAATGGGCCTTCCTAGTTAGGAGCGAATTTTCCCTTAGACTGATCTTGGTTGTCAATGATCTTCTTCAAAACCAAGTCATATTGTTTGAATTGCCGTAGTCAGACTTTTCTGTAGTAGGATCGTGCGATCCTTTGCTGATATAATTGACCATGAAAAATAGCCGCGGCTCGCCTTTCATCTATTAGAGACAATTGGCGATACCTGTCTTGTACCCATTGGTCTTCATCCAAATGAGCATCCATCAATACTCTAAGGGATTCCATTTCAACCTCGATGGGGAGCACTGCTTCCATGGCTTGAGGAAGTAGCATTCCTTGGGCACGTGGTGTCTAAACATGGAGTATCTGTCGACCCGGCGAAGATTGAAGCAATACAAAGTTGGGATCAACCGAAGACGGTGACCGATGTACGTAGCTTTCTGGGCTTAGCTGGTTATTATCGGAGATTCATGGAAGGGTTTTCTCGAATCGCTACTTCATTAACTCAGCTAACTTGGAAGGATACAAAATTCGTTTGGAGCGAGGAATGCGAGAAAAGTTTCCGAGAGCTTAAGAGGAGACTTATTTCGGCACCTGTTCTGACAATACCATCTGGTTCAGATGGATTTGTTATCTACAGTGATGCTTCAGGCAAAGGGTTAGGATGTGTTCTCATGCAACATGGGAAAGTCATAGCCTATGCCTCGCGACAACTTAAAGAATATGAGAGGAATTATCCTACTATGATCTAGAGTTAGCGGCCGGTCGTTTTCGCTTAAAGATCCGGAGGCACTATCTATATATGGGAGAAAGTGGAGATATATTCGCACCATAAAAGCCTTAAATAATTCTTCACCCAAAAAGAACTCAACATGCGGCAGAACGACGTTGGCTCGAGTTGTTGAAAGATTATTACGACCACACTATTCAATACCATCCCGGAAAAAGTGAACGAGTAGTGACGCGTTGAGTAGAAGATCATATGCGAGAACGAAAGCGATGATGTCAAGTATACGATAGAGCCAACTTTAATAGAAAAAGTTAAGGTTGCTCAAGCCACTGACCCGGAGCTGATGCGTATGAAGAAGAAAGTACAAGAATGTGTTATTCTGGAAGCGAGAATCGATGAAGAAGGAATACTTCAAGTCCACTCCAGACTTTGTGTTCCTAAAGACTCTGATTTGATGTACAAGATTATAATAGAAGCACACAATACATCATTTGCAATCCATCCTGGAAGTACCAAAATGTATCGTGATCTTCGACATACATTTTGGTGGAACAATATGAAGAGAGAGATCGCGGAGTTTATCTCAAGGTGTTTAACTTGTCAACGTGTAAAGGCGGAGCATCAAGTGCCAAAGGGTCCATTGCAACCACTTGAGATTCCAAAGTGGAAGTGGGAACATATTACCATGGATTTCGTTACGGGTCTTCCCACGGTTTCTCAAGGCATAAATGCTATTTGGGTTATTATTGATAGATTAACCAAGTCTGCTCTTTTTTTGCCGATACGAGAGACTTATTCCCTTGAACGTCTTGCTAGTATGTACGTGAATGAGATCGTGAGGTTGCATGGTATGCCAGTATCCATAGTTTCGGATCGTGATCTAAGATTCACTTCAAAATTTTGGGTTAGCTTGCAAAATGCTATGGGTACAGATTTACGATTTAGTTCGGCATACCATCCTCAAACGGACGGACAATCAGAGAGGACTATTCAAACTCTTGAGGATCTATTAAGATTCTGTGTCCTAGACTTCAAAGGAAGTTGGGATAAGTATTTACCATTGGTAGAATTCTCCTACAACAACAGTTATCATGCAAGTATAGGTGTGGCTCCATTTGAAGCATTATATGGACGAAAGTGTCGCTCTCCAATATGTTGGGATGAGGTGGGTGAAGCAACATTGTTGGGACCCGAGTTGGTACGTATGACTACGGAAAAGATCCAAATAATTCGTCAACGTATACAAATGGTACAGGATCGACAAAAGAGTTATGCGGATCTTCATCGTAAGGACGTGGAATTTGGTATTGGGGATCATGTACTATTACGTGTTGCTCCATGGAAGGGAGTTACAAGATTTGGGAAGAGTGGAAAGCTCAATCCACGATTTATTGGTCCATTTCAGATTCTTGACCGAGTAGAAAATGTGGCCTATAGACTAGCGTTACCTCCAAGCATGTCTCGTGTTCATAATGTTTTTCATATATCTGTGCTTCGTAAATATGTGAAAGACCCGAATCATGTCATTGAGTTAGAACCAGACGAGATAGCCGAAGACTTAACGTACGAGGAGGTACCTGTCAAGATCTTGGATAGGAAGGAGCATGTCCTACGCGCAAAGGTCATACCACAAGTTAAAGTTTTGTGGATATAGATGGAGAAAATTTTTAATGTGACAATTGTTGAAAATTAATATTTTATCTTTTTTCTAATAAAATAATTCAATTAAATATATTATTTTAATAATATATTGATGGTGATATTTTTATAATGAATGTGAGATATATGAGTATATGAGGAGGAAGAGTATTTTTGTGGCATTAAATGATTAACACATGTTTTGTGTGTCAGTAGACCCTAATTATTGACCGAAATTTGATTATAGCCTGTAAAATCGCTTTCGGTTTGTGGATTTCTGGTCAATTTCATTTGGAATTTGGAAAACGTTCTTCCTCGCAAGTTATAGAGAATGGAATTTCCTATGGAAAGGACATGCGGTTTGAATTTTTCTGATAAAAGGGCTATTTATTATGAATTATTGAAGTTACGAAGTTCTGAAATAATTGATTTTTGGAAGTTTTAAATAATTATTTTAAGAAAAACATTTTTTTTGGTTTTGGTGGACATCATTAACATGTGCAAGTGCTGAATTTAAATGTCTAGAGGAGGGCTAAGGAAAATTTTATAAATATATTAATATTTTATTAAATTTTCTGCTTTGGTGTTCTAAGCATTTTCCTATAAATAGGGTGCTTAGGTTAGAATTGAAAATCACACCAGAAACAAATTTTCTCTCTCTTTCTCTCTCTATATATTGAGCGTATTCTTGTGAGTATTTTAATACTTTGAGTGTTGCTATACGGTGCAAGTTCAAGTCATAGCCTATATTCGGTGTTTCAACTAGAAGTATTATTCTTTCGAGGTAAGGGATGTTATTTTTTTCGTAATGATGTTATTCTTTCAATATCATTATGCCGAAATATTGATCTGAAGTTTTTATCAAATTTTGAACTTTTGGTGTCGGGGTTACTATTCACGTATACGGCACTATTCACGTATACGACACTATTCACGAATACGGCACTATTCACAGAAAATTAAATTTTCATTTTTGTCCAAAATATTTATTATGGATACTAGCTTTGATTGTTTCCATGTTTTGATCATTCTTGAATTTTACTCCACTATGATTATTATTGAGGTATTTTTGGACATGGATAAATTGAATTACAAATCCTTAATCCTTAATCATTGTCTTTTGTTTCATTGGATTCGTTTCTTTAAAAATATTTTTCATCATCCTCAGTCCTAAATGATGATGTTACTGAATAACTTTGGCCTGTAGTGCAAAGATGATTAATTTTCTTATGAATATCTTTGGCCTCAGAGTGCAAAAGATGAACAGTGTTGAGATGAACATGACCGTAATCGATGAATATCTTTGGCTCATAATGCAAAGATGAATATTTGATTGAAGATGTATATTGATTGATGTTACAGGGTTAAAATATTGATGATGGACTTTTAAATTCATAGATACTAGTAGATTTCATTCTCTACGTAACTATTCTATGAATTATTATTTTTCGATGCGAATATTGATCTGAAATTTGTTGTCTATTGTATTCTATCAGATTTTTCCCTGTTGAGGAGTAACGATAATTTGTTCTATATTATCTTAGTCATAATATTCTTTACTGGACTAGTTGAGCTCACCCTTTTCCTTGTTGTTCCATTTTTCTTCTTAAGAGGCGAGAATGTAGCGAGTACAAGTCGGGGTGTGGAATGATGATTCTAGAAAGTTGTCTTAGTAGTCCTCACCATTTTTGTATAATAAAGTTTCAATAATTGTAATGAGAACTTATTTGGTTGTGGATATTGTCTAGAAGACAATATTTGTATTTAAACTCACAGTTTTTATGATGTATTAATAAAGTTGAAGTTGTTTCTGTACCATGTATTTTGATGACTCAGAATGTGTGTTGTATACCTATTTTGGGGTCGTCACAATTATAACTCACAATATTTAACAATCAGGTCGTTCCCAAGAAAGAGGGGGCTTTCCGATAAGGATTTCTCCCTATTGGCGCGCAATTAGATTATCTAACCTCTTCTTGACAGAACTTCTAGACATTGTCAATATTACAAATATTAATATGAATAACTTTGTCGTCTCAATTTTTGATTTAATAATATAACATATTATGCAGATGATACCGTGATAATAATTGAATCAATAATATGAGAGATATGATGCAGCAATTACTGTGACAATAATTAAATATAACTGAGTGAATTCTTACGTAAGCATTAATAATCAATACCGTGTGCTACTATGCAACCATGCATATTATTGTACTTTTACTACCGGGTAGTTCAACAGTTTTAATGGTAACACTTTCGCCGTTATTTTTATAAAATGACAATTCTGTCGTTTTCTAACTACGACAATACATCCATTGTTCGGTCCACCAATGATTGTGTCGTCGTACGGATATTCCCGACAAAAAGAATATTCCCCGACCAAACGAATATTTTATAATATTTGCTTACTTTGCAAATATTTTCACATATCACCCTTAACTTTAACCTTTTTTCAATTTAACCATTTATGAAATAAAATAATAATTATAAGAAAATTGAATACTTTCATTTCATAAAATTCGGGGTCTTATCTTTTATTAAAAATGATGTTAATTTGATATTTTTTTAGGATGTTTAAATCTTGATTTTTATAATTAATGATAAATGATGTTATGTTTGATATTTTTCATTTAGGATGTTTAATTAATATGTATGGTTTAAACTTTAAATTATGATTAGTGATGAGTAAATATTCAATTTTTCTTTATTTTTATAAAGAATTTAAACAAATTTTTATTAGTCTTTCAAGAACGAATCCTATTGTAAGACCCTCAAATTTTTAAATAAAAAGGAATTTCCTTTATTTATTATTTTGAAATAGTAAGGGTTGATTTGATTAATGTGGATAGTTAAGGGTTAAATACGCAAATATTTCAAAATAAGCAAGTGGTTATAAAATATTCATTGTTGTTTTGGAATATTCGTTTGGTGTGGAATATTCGTCTTGTCGGGGAATATTCGCATTTACGGCCAAGCAGCGACCATGTGTGGGCCCCATAACGGAAAGCGATTGGATGAAGAAAACGACAAATATAAGTTGTTTTTAAATAACGGCGTAGTTGTTACCGTTAATACTGTTGGAATACCCGGTGGTTAAAACACACTAATACGCGTTGTTGAACAGTAGCACACGGTATTGCACCAATTATTGATTCTTACGTAAGAAGGCACTACTCAATAATGGTTACGATAATTATGCTCAAAGATTTTATTGAGTTAATAATTGTTGCGTTGATATTTTATATTGCTGTTGTTTCAATAATTGTCATTACACAGTATTTTTCATTATCGAAGCAATAATTCATATTATCTGAATAATATTATTAGATAACATTATTGGCAATGTCTAGAAAGTTCTGTCTAAGGAGAGGTTTGGTCACCTAATTGCTACTGCCAAGAAGAAAAAATTCTTATTGAAAGCCCCTTTTTCCCGAACCTGCCTCTGTTGTCAATATTGTGATTCTGTAATATTATTTGTGAATAATTAATTATTGATTTATATGATGAGGAAAATATTGATTTTATGTGGATATAGATGGAGAAAATTTTTAAAATGACAATTGTTGAAAATTAATATTTTATCTTTTTCTGATAAAATAATTCATTTAAATATATTATTTTAATAATATAATAATGGTGATATTTTACAACGAATGTGGGATATATGAGTATACGAGGAGGAAGAGTATTTTTGTTGCAATAAATGTTTAAAACATGTTAAACATGTCTCATGGACCCCATTTATTGATGAAATTTGATTATAAATTTAAAATCGCCTTGCTTTGTGGATTTCGGTCAATTTCTATTTGGAATTTGGAAAAACTTTCTTCTGCAAAGTTGTAGAGAATTGAAATTCCTATAAAAACTCACGAGATTCGAATTTTCTGATGAAAGGGCTATTTATTATGAATTATTGAAGTTCTGAAGCTCCGAAATAATTGATTTTTGTAAGTTTTAATTATTTATTTTATGAAAAACGTTTTTTATCATTTCTTTCTAGAAGGTTGGCATGTGGGAAATGTTGGGATCTGATTTCCAAAGAGGCGTAGGAAATTTATTAATAATAATATATTTTATTAAATTTTCTGCTTTGGTGTTCTAAGCATTTTCCTATAAATAGGGTGCTTAGGTTAGAATTGAAAATCACACCAGAAACTGAAGTTTTCTCTCTCTATATTATCGAGCGTATTCTTGTGAGTATTTTGAGTATACTTTGAGTATTGCTATACGGTGCAAGTCCAAGTCATAGCCTATATCCGGTGTTTTTGCTAGAAGTACTGATCTTTCGAGGTAAGGGATATTATTTTTTTCGTAATGATATTATTTCTTCAATATCATTATACTGAAATGTTGATCTGAAGTTTTTATCAAATTTGGAACTTTTTCATGTCGGGGTTACTATTCATGAGTTACTATTCATGAGTTACTATTCACGAGTTACTATTCATGAGTTACTATTCACGAGTACTATTCATGAAGCGTGAAGATGTTTTTGTGGAATTTCTATCTTTTGGTGTCGGAGTTACTATTCACGATATCGACACTATTCACGATATCTGACACTATTCACGTATACGGTACTATTCACTGAAAAATAAAATTTCTTCTTTTCGTCCAAAACATCTATTCTGGATACTAACTCTGATTGTATCCATGTTTTGATCATTCTTGAATTTTACACCACTATGATTATTTTTGAGGTATTTTTGGACGTGGATAAAACCAAGTACGAATCCTTAATCCTTAATCCTTGTCATTTTGTTTCACTGGATTCGTTTCTTTAAAAAAATATTTTTCATCATCCTCGCCTTAAATGATGATATTATGGAATATCTTTGGCTGTAGTGCAAAGATGAATGATTTCTTAAGAATATCTTTGGCCCGGTAGTGCAAAGATGAATGATTTCTGAAGAATATCTTTGGCCCGTAGTGCAAAGATGAACAGTGTTTAAATGAACATGACCAACTGATGAATATCTTTGGCCCGTAGTGCAAAGATGAATATTTGATTCCAGATGTATATTGATTGATGTTACGAGGATAAAAGATAGACGATGAACTTTTAAATTCATACATAGAAGATAGTAGTTTGCATTCTCTACTTAACTCTTCTAATGAATTATTATTTCCGATCTGAATATTGATTTAAAATTTGTTGTCTATCAGTATTCTATTATATTTTTCCTGTTGATGACTAACGATAATTTGTTGATATTATCTTAGTCATAATATTCTTTATCGAGCTAGTTGAGCTCACCCTTTTCCTTTTTGTTCCATTTTTCTCGGGAGGCGAGAATATAGCGAGTACTGCAGCCTGGGGTATGGAATGAAGGTTTTAGAAAGGGTTGTTTAGTAGTCCTCACCATTTTTTGTAAAATAATGTATCAATAAATGTGATGAGGATTTATTTGAGTATAGATATTGTCTAGAAGATAATATTTGTATTTAAACTCACAGCTTTTTGTTGTAATAATAAAGTTGTAGTTGTTTACGCACCATGTATTGACAACTCGTAATGGGTGATGTATACCTATTTTGGGGGCGTCCATACTTGGTATCGAGCTTAGGGATATGATCTCTGGCGGAGATCGGGGAATAGAACTAGGAGGGAGAGACGAGTAAATCCTTCGCTAGTGTGTCCTACCTAAGCTTATTTGTTAGTTGGTCAAGATATAGGATATTATGTGATATATTGATTTCCTTAATTAACCCTTGTTTTATGACGATTTTGAGAATGTCGATTGAGAATATTAACAATGGAAATGAGACCGTGGAGACGCTCAGTACTCACCAACGAGGAGAACGCGTGCAACAGTCGCAATGTTCCTCCCGTGAACAACACCATTGAAAGCGAGATGATGAACGAGGGATGTTTAGAAGTTTTTGCGCTCATGCAAAATCGATTTAGGAGACTCGTGTTCAAAATACGAGAGGAAATGATAGCAATTCACGGGTTGTCACAACCAAGCAGCTTCAAAGAGTTGGGACCACCGAATTTAAGGGAAAGCCAGATCCGATCATGGCGGAAACATGGGTCAAACAAATTACCAAGATATTCGATGTCTTGGGATGCACGGAGAACAGAAGGTTCCATTCGCCACCTTTATGTTCCGTGGCGAGGCGACTCATCGGTGGGAGTCGTGAAGCGTCTCTCTATCCAAATTAAGCGACTCAAAGATGTCTTGGAGAGACGTTTGAGAGCTATTTAATGACAAATACTTTCACGAAAGTGTTCGTCATATGAAGGAAGTGGAGTTCATCGATTGGAACAAAACAACATGACGGTGTCTCAAAGACGAGGCAAAGTTTGCGAGTTATCCGTGTTTGCACCTCATTTGGTGGAGAATGAGGAACGATGACGCGGATGTTTCTTAGAGGTTTGAAACCCTAGATACGTCGATATCTCATTTCTCATAAATTTTCTCTTTATTCAGATGTTGTAAAATGGGGCTCAATTATTAGAGCGAGATAACGAGTACGGTCAACCTGAGGGACCACAACCAGGATCGTACTCGAGATAGCGACAATGTAATAATGATAACCAAATGGAGAGAAAGCAGACGGACAAAAATGGTTACCACTCTGGTGGTAATCATGCAATGAAAATAGAAGAAGCGAGTCGAGGAGATTTTAAAAGAGGAGATTTAACAACGACCATGTGAAGATGACAAAGGTCTTGGCGAAGAATCGGTTCTAAGGGAGGAGAACGACCACCCGGTATATATGCTACAAATGCGAAAGAGGGACATATCACCCAAACCGCCCACAACAGCTCAAGGTATGCTATAATTGTGGAAAGGAAGGACATATCGCTCGAGATTGTACAAAGAGCAAAACCTAGTTCAATGGGATTTGGTGACTCAAAAGACATCGTCCCAGAAAAGTCAAAGTCAACGATTCCGGAAGAGCGTTTGTTGTGGATGGTCATAATGCGAGGAACCCAAACGAGGTGATCACGGGTAAGCTATTTATAAATTCTTGCGAAGTTTATACCTTACTTGATCTGGGGTGCTACCCATTCATTTATCTCTCTGCGCATGTGCTCAACGCTTAAACTCGACTCGGAGAAATTAGAACTTGACCTATCTGTGGAAACTCCGTTAGGAGAAACTTTCATCACATCCACTTGCTTATAAATCTTGTTTGATTCAAGTTGGCACCATTACCTTACACGCTTGACCTTATCTCTTTAAAGATACTTGCTTTTGATGTGATTTTAGGGATTGATTGGTTAACTACTCATCATGCCAAAATTGATTGTTTTAAGGTTGTTAGTTTTCATATTCGTAACCAACCTTTGTTATGCAATTCAAGCAACTAAACCATTAAAATCGATCACCGCTCATATCTAATCATAAAGCTATTCGTTTATTAAAAAAAAGCGATGTCAAGCTTTCCTAGCCCATTTTATGGATTTGAATAAAGACACGCCAAATTTGAATAATATTCCCGTTGTTATTGACTTTCCCGACGTATTTCCGAAGAACTTCCCTGGCCTACCCCGAACGTGAAGTTGAATTCTTTATTGATCTTGAACTGCACAAAGCCCATTTCTAAAACCCCATATCGAATGGCTCCTATTGAACTTCAGAGTTAAAGGTCCAACTACGAGAATTGTTGGACATCGGTTTCATTCGTCCCCAGTACATCTCCTTGGGGTGCTCTGTTTTATTTGTAAAGAAGAAAGACGGGAGTATGCGACTTTGTATTGACTATCGGGAATTGAACCATGTCACCATCAAGAATAGGTATCCTCTACCTCGTATTGATGACTTGTTTGACCAATTCACAAAGGGGCACAATTCTTTTCAAAATCGATCTTAGCTTACGGATATCATCAATTGAAGATTAGAATCGAGGATATTCCAAAGGTCGCCTTCGAACTTCAGTATGGGCATTATGAATTCTTAGTCATGTCTTTCGGACTAACTAATGCTCCTCAAGCGACTTTCATGGATATGATGAACCGAGTATTCAAGGAATATTTGGATCGGTTCGTTGTTGTCTTTATTGATGACATCCTTATATATTCCAAAAGTCGTGAAGATCATGAGCACCATTTGAAGTCGGTACTCAAAGGCTTCGTGAAAACAAACTATATGCCAAATTGAAGAAATGCGAGTTCGCTTGAGGAAGTAGCATTCCTTGGGCACGTGGTGTCGAAACATGGAGTATCTGCTGATCCCACCAGATTGAAGCAATACAAAGTTAGAGCAACCAAGTCGGTGGGTGATCAAGTACGTAGCTTTTGGGCTTAGTGGTTATTATCGGAGATTCGTGGAAGGGTTTTCTAATTGCTACTCCATTAACTCGCCTAACTCGGAAGGATACAAAATTCGTTTGGAGCGAAGAATGCGAGAAAAGTTTCCAAGAGCTTAAGAGGAGACTTATTTCGGACTGTTTCTAACAATACCATCCGGTTCGGATGGATTTGTTATCTCACGCCGATGCTTCGAGCAAAGGGTTAGGATGTGTTCTCATGCAACGTGGGAAAGTCATAGCCTATGCCTCGCGACAACTTAAAGAGTATGAGAGGAATTATCCTACTCATGATCTAGAGTTGGCAGCAGTTGTTTTCGCGCTAAAAATATGGAGGCACTATCTATATGGGGAGAAAGTGGAGATATATTCAGACCATAAAAGCCTTAAATATTTCTTCACTCAAAAAGAACTCAACATGCGGCAGCGACGTTGGCTCGAGCTATTGAAAGACTACGACCACACTATTCAATACCATCCTGGTAAAGCAAACGTGGTAGCTGACGCATTGAGTAGAAGATCATATGCGGGAACGAGTGCGATGATGTCAAGTATACGCATAGAACCAACTTTAATAGAAAAAGTTAAGGTTGCTCAAGCCACCGACCCGGAGCTGATGCGTATGAAGAAGAAAGTATAAGAAGGAGCTATTCCGGAAGCGAGAATTGATGAAGAAGGAATACTTCGAGTCCACTCTAGACTTTGTGTTCCTAACGACTCTAATTTGAAGTACAAGATTATGATGGAGGCACACAATACGCCATTTGCAATCCATCCTGGAAGTACTAAAATGTATCGTGATCTTCGACATACATTTTGGTGGAACAATATGAAGAGAGAGATTGCAAAGTTTATCTCGATGTGTTTAACTTGCCAACGTGTAAAGGCGGAGCATCTTGTACCTAAGGGTCCGTTGCAACCACTTGAGATTCCGGAATGGAAGTGGGAACACATTACTATGGATTTCGTTACGGGTCTTCCTACGGTTTCTCAAGGCATCAATGCTATTTGGGTTATTGTTGATAGATTAACCAAGTCCGCTTCATTTCTTGCCGATCACGGAGACTTATTCCCTTGAACGTCTTGCTAGTATGTGCGTGAATGAGATTGTGAGGTTGCATGGCATGCCCGTATCCATAGTTTGGATCGTGACCCAAGATTCACTTCAAGATTTTGGGTTAGCTTGCAAAAAGCTATGGGCACGGATTTGCGATTTAGTTCGCATACCATCCCCAAACGGACGGACACAATCGAGAGAGGACTATTCAAACTCTTGAAGATCTATTAAGACTCTGTGTCCTAGACTTCAAGGGTAGTTGGGATAAGTATTTACCATTGGTGGAATTCTCCTACAACAACAGCTATCGTGCAAGTATAGGTGTGGCTCCATTCAAGCATTATATGGGCGAAATGTCGTTTCTCAATATGTTGGGATGAGGTGGGTGAAGCAACATTGTTGGGACCCGAGTTAGTTATCGCACGTATGACTCACCGAAAAGATCCAAATAATTTGACAACGATACAAAGCGGCACAAGATCGACAAAAGAGTTATGTGGATCTTCATCGAAAGGACGTGGAATTTAATGTAGGGGATCATGTATTGTTGCGAGTTGCTCCATGGAAGGGAGTTACAAGATTTGGGAAGAGAGGAAAGCTCAATCCATGATTTATTGGTCCATTTCAAATTCTTGACCGAGTAGGAAATGTAGCCTATAGACTTGCGTTACCTCCAAGTATGTCTCGTGTTCATAATGTGTTTCACATATCGGTACTTTGTAAATATGTGAAAGACCCGAACCACGTTATAGAGTTAGAACCGGATGAGATAGCGAAGACTTAACGTGTGAGGAGGTACTGTCAAGATCTTGGATAGAAGGAGCATGTCCCTACGCCAAGAAAGGTCATACCACAAGTTAAAGTTTTGTGGAGGAATCATGCTTATAGAGGAAATGACCGGGAATTGGAAACGGAAATGAAAGCGAGGTATCCTCACCTTTTGAAACACTGTGTATCGTCGTCAATTTCGAGGACGAAATTTCATAAGGAGGGAGGTTGTAAGACCGAAATTTTTAAATAAAAGGAATTTCCTTTATTTATTATTTTGAAATAGTAAGGGTTGATTTGATTAATGTGGATAGTTAAGGGTTAAATACGCAAATATTTCAAAATAAGCAAGTGGTTATAAAATATTCATTGTTGTGGGGAATATTCGTTTGGTCGTGGAATATTCAGATCTTTGTTCGGGAATATTCGTGCGGACACCTAGCAAAGCCCATGTGTGGGCCCCATAACGAAAAGATTGGATGAAGAAAACGACAAATATAAGTTGTTTTTAAATAACGGCGTAGTGGTTACCAGATTATCATCATTGGAATACCCTATGGTTAAAACACACTAATCTGGCGTTGTTGAACGAGTAGCACACGGTATTGCACCAATTATTGATTCTTACGTGAAGAAGGCACTACTCAATAATGGTTACGATAATTATTTGTCAAGATTTTATTGAGTTAATAATTATTGCGTTGATATTTTATATTGATGTTGTTTCAATAATTGTCATTACACGTTTTTTCATTATCGAAGCAATAATTCATATTATCTCGAATAATATTATTAGATAACATTATTGGCAATGTCTAGAAAGTTACATCTAAGGAGAGGTTTGGTCACCTAATTGCGCCAAAGAAGAAGAAATTCTTATTCAAAGCCCCTCTTTCCCGGAACCGCACGGTTGTCAATATTGTGATTCTCGTAATATTATTTGTGAATAATTAATTATTGATTTATATGATGAGGAAAATATTGATTTTATGTGGATATAGATGGAGAAAATTTTTAAATGACAATTGTTGAAAATTAATATTTTATCTTTTTCGATAAAATAATTCATTTAAATATATTATTTTAATAATATAATAATGGTGATATTTTTACAACGAATGTGGGATATATGAGTATACGAGGAGGAAGAGTATTTTTGTTGCAATAAATGTTTAAAACATGTTAAACATGTCGGTGGACCCCATTTATTGATCGAAATTTGATTATAACTTTGTAAAATCGCCTGTTTGTGGATTTCACCAATTTCTATTTAGAATTTGGAAAAACTTTCTTCTGCAAAGTTGTATAGAATTGAAATTCCTATAAAAACTCATGAGATTCGAATTTTCTGATGAAAGGGCTATTTATTATGAATTATTGAAGTTCTGAAGCTCCGAAATAATTGATTTTTGTAAGTTTTAATTATTTATTTTATGAAAACGTTTTTTATCATTTCTTTCTAGAAGGTTGGCATGTGGGAAATGTTGGGATCTGATTTCCAAAGAGGCGTAGGAAATTTATTAATAATAATATATTTTATTAAATTTTCTGCTTTGGTGTTCTAAGCATTTTCCTATAAATAGGGTGCTTAGGTTAGAATTGAAAATCACACCAGAAACTGAAGTTTTCTCTCTCTATATTATCGAGCGTATTCTTGTGAGTATTTTGAGTATACTTTGAGTATTGCTATACTGGTCAAGTCCAAGTCATAGCCTATATCCTGTGTTTTGATTAAAAGTCTTGATCTTTCGAGGTAAGGGATATTATTTTTTTCGTAATGATATTATTTCTTCAATATCATTATACTGAAATGTTGATCTGAAGTTTTTATCAAATTTGGAACTTTTTCATGTCGGGGTTACTATTCATGAGTTACTATTCACGAGTTACTATTCATGAGTTACTATTCACGAAGTACTATTCATAAGTAAGCGCGTGAAGATGTTTTTTGTGAATTTCTATCTTTTGGTGTCGGAGTTACTATTCACGTATCGACACTATTCACGATATCTGACTATTCACGTATACTGGTGACTATTCAATAGAAAAATAAAATTTCTTCTTTTCGTCCAAAACATCTATTCGGATACTAACTCGATTGTATCCATGTTTTGATCATTCTTGAATTTTACACCACTATGATTATTTTTGAGGTATTTTTGGACGTGGATAAAACCAAGTACTGAATCCTTAATCCTTAATCCTTGTCATTTTGTTTCACCGGATTCGTTTTTTTAAAAAAATATTTTCATCATCCTCGGTCTTAAATGATGATATTATGGAATATCTTTGGCTGTAGTGCAAAGATGAATGATTTCTTAAGAATATCTTTGGCACAGTAGTGCAAAGATGAATGATTTCTGAAGAATATCTTTGGCCCGTAGTGCAAAGATGAACAGTGTTTAAATGAACATGACCAATCGATGAATATCTTTGGCCCGTAGTGCAAAGATGAATATTTGATTCGGATGTATATTGATTGATGTTACAGGATAAAAGATAGAGCGATGAACTTTTAAATTCATACATAGAAGATAGTAGTTTGCATTCTCTACTTAACTCTTCTAATGAATTATTATTTCATTGCGAATATTGATTTAAAATTTGTTGTCTATTGTATTCTATTATATTTTTCCTCGTTGATGACTAACGATAATTTGTTGTATATTATCTTAGTCATAATATTCTTCTTGAGCTAGTTGAGCTCACCCTTTTCCTTTTTGTTCCATTTTTCTCGTGAGGCGAGAATATAAGCGAGTACGAGCCTGGGTATGGAATGAAGGTTTTAGAAAGGGTTGTTTAGTAGTCCTCACCATTTTTGTAAAATAATGTATCAATAAATGTGATGAGGATTTATTTGAGTATAGATATTGTCTAGAAGATAATATTTGTATTTAAACTCACAGTTTTACTGTTGTAATAATAAAGTTGTAGTTGTTTCTGTACCATGTATTGACAACTCAGAATGGGTGATGTATACCTATTTTGGGGGCGTCACACCTATTATTTTCTATTTTCTTAAATGTTAAGAATTGTATAGTAATTTATTGCCAACGTAAATATATTATTTTATTAATACAAGGAAAAAGAATGAAAGGAGTTAAAACTAAAAAGTGAATGGAATCGGTTCTCTGCCCAACTGAACCCTACGTCGCTCTACTGCCTCCTGTTGCCACCACCAGAGCCACCGTCGACATTCGTGTGTGCCGGCAAAATATCCGCCACCGCCGAGACAGCTAGCTCTGTATTCTCCTCCAGCAGAAACCAGGTATCCCATCCTCAGGGATGTTTGTGATTTAAATTCTGTATCAATCGACATTTTGATTGCCATTTTTCTTTTGGGAATATTTAAATTTTTTAATGCATCTTTATATATCTTTGTCTGACGGCGTAAATTTTGTTAAATTCTATATATCTATGTAGCTACGGATGGCTTATATCCATTATTGTAGAAACATAATCCGTGAAACTTTGATCGGGTATTGCATCACCCAACATTATTTCTTCAAGCGGTGTTGATAGATACGAAAGTTGAAAGTAATTCTTACAACTGTGAGTTACTCATTTTGCAATTTATTAGGTCTCCCCTTTGTTATCTTATTGAGCAGTTTAGTTGGAAATGATAATATAATAATATGGATTATAGACTATAAACAAGCTTGGAAAAGCGGGAGAGACGGTGAAAGTAGCTCCGGACATTTCATGACCATCCGATGCCCAAATTGCTTGCCGTCCCAAACATTGACAAGTTTGCCCATCTCATCAGCGAGCAGCACAAGGTTCTATTTTTGTTGATGCTTATTATGTGTGTATACATGAATATATATGTAGATAATTATTATTATCTGAATGTGGTATCTCTTAAATTACCTTGGAGTGTTTGACAGTTGTGTATGAGAGTTTTCATATCGCGCCATCATCCTTTGTTATGGCTTTTGTGTGTGACCTCGAGAGGTCAGTGTGTATCGAGCTAGGCATGGATATATGCCTAGCTTGCATATACTTGTTTAGATGATTAGCATGCTAGAGCCACTTGTTTATATATATATGTGTGTGTGTGTGTGTGTGTGCCCGCGCGCGCGAGCGCACATGTGTATTGGGGAAATTTGAAATTAGAAACTTGATTTGACTATTTATAAATTCATTTAGTTGACAGTGAGGCAAATTTACTAATTTGAAGTGTTTCAAATGATTAACCTTCAATGTTTCAATTGGTAGTGAGTCTAGTAACCTCTGTTGACCTTAATGTTTCTGCCTTTATTGGTCTTTCTCTCCCCCTCTCTTTTACGCATACAAACATATTACAAACGAATGGTCAATAGAATATTTAATGTGGACCATCTCAATGCAGAAGGCATCTAACTGTTTGACATTAATTTTTGTTCTTATATCCTACCTTTGGGTGTGTATTGCAAATTGCTGTTTGCATATTTGTCTAAATTCATTCTACATAGGTATTGCTTAGCTTATTTCTTCATTTTTATGAGAATTTTAATGTCTGATGGAAGTTACTTCTGCGCTATCCCTTTCCCAACATTATTGCTGTTATTTTTCTCCTCCACTTGATACAAAGATCGCTTGTTATGAACTTTTGATACCATCTTGACTCACCTTAATCATACACTTGACATGAACTTTTTAATCATTCTTTATACACTTTGAATCTATGTTTACCACTTTCTTTCATTAGATTTACCAACCTAAGGAGGTTGAAGAGGTTAAACTTGTTCACAAGATTTTAGGAAGATATAACCAAAGAATATCAGACAGCAGCAAAACGTCTGGACAATGCTAAGCTGGTTGGTCTTCTATATAGAAGCTTTTGATTGCTATTGTTTTTGGGCTGGTGTGACATGTTGGAGATTTCTATGATTCTTAGATAATTATATATTTCATTTTGATACGAATTTGACCTTGATCATCTTGAGTTTAAATTTCATAGATGGGTGAAGCATTTTATATACATGGTGACTTGCATTATTAAATGATTGGCATCAAACCTTTCTTCAGATTGCTACTTATCAATCAAAAATAAGACAACTTTATCAAAGTTGAAATAAAAATATTTGATGCCTAGTGGATGTTCAAATTCAAAAGTTGGGTGTAGAAGCATACAAGGAAAATCCGCAGAAAATGAATGAAGGGTTTCCTATTGGAAGTGGACACTATTACCCAAAATGCTTCAAGGATGACAATTTTTGGCCTTACAATTGAGAATTATTTGTAGTACTGAATCTAAGTCAGTCTAGTGTTGAACCCAAAGAACAATATAACTACTTGATCTTATATTGTAGACCGAGATGGATTACGGTAATGTGAGAAGTTTGTTTTGTTTTTTACCCTTTTTCTTGCTACTTGTAAAGTAATAAAATGGGATTTATCTCAATTTCATTGATCGTTATTTTCATACTTTGGAGTTTGGGTGATGTAATCATGTGCATGTTTCATACTTTGAACCTTAGGCTAATGACTTATAAGGGAGTCTATTATGCTTTTGATATTTAAACGTCCAAGGCACTTGTTTTGCGGTTGTTGTCAAGGGACCTGACTTAGAACGGAGTCTATTACTCACGCATTGGTACTTGAATAAGCCTATTCGATTGCTACTTGCTGGTAGAGGTGGCAAACCAAGTAGCCGAATCGAAACCAAGTGGTCAATCTATTGGCCGGGCCAAAAATGCCCAGGTTTTGGCAGGTCGAAAATGTTAGGCTCTGTGGCGGATTGGGCTTCAAAGGAAACCTTACCACGTGCTTCTTCACCTATTTCTTTTTTGGTAACATTTTGCTACACCAAAAATAGTAATAATAATAAATATTAAAAATAATAAAATAATTTATAATAAACAATAATTCTAATTACCTACATTAACTACATACATCAAAGACGTGAAAAAAGACGAGAATGTTTTGAAGTTTCTTGATTCAGTGAACACCTATCTAATCCTCATGGATTCATTATCTTCAAAACTTCGTCAGGTAAATATTTATTAATTATGTCAATTAAATATTTGATACCTTTCTCGAAAATCTATGAATCCGCTAAATAATATTATGTTTTAGTTTATGATTTGTCTTCTCATGATCATATCAGTTCCTTGGATCATCTTGATTTGGAATTTCGGATCATAAACTAGTTCATTTAAATATTGTATATATGATGTGTTTAATAAACCTATCTTCTTGATGGGTTTTTGATTTATGTAATATGATTTATGATGTTTTTTTTTAAATTCATATAATATTTTGATTAACAGCCACATCAATTAAGAAATTTCAAACTACAATTATTATTTACTACAACTATAATAATTAAAAATATATTTTTATATTGAAGATTGCATTAAAAATAAATAGTTGTTGTATCTTAGTTGGTTTGAAATCTTATTTATTTACTTATAAGTCTTGTGTTCAAGCCTCATAACCCACAAGTAGCAACATTTTGTTTTAAAAAAAATTCACATTCTAAGTCACTGGCAATCTAGCCTTCACATGTAGGGCCAAAAACGGCCCAGATTTCATGGGCTAAAAATCACGACCTAAAAAGCTCCTACTACGAACTGAGCCATCTTTGCCAGGTCTACTTGCTGGGGAATATGTTTTGCAAGTGCAAAATTGAACAGTGATATTAAGAATTGCCATTTTTAAGCTATTGATACTTTTAACATTTTACCATCATAGTTTCTATTACTCCTATTTTGAGCGAAGTTAGATGGTTTGTTCATTTGTTCTATAAAAAAATTTTAAATTAATCTCAAGCTCCTCGCAAATTTTAAGGCACTAATGTTACCCCAAGTGTGTGTAAATTTATTTACACATAAAACCACAAACATGTATATATGGACATGATCCATAATCGGGATCCTTATAACGAATTTCAACGGTTCATTCACTAATCGAGCGAGGTAATCTGGAACCCCAATTCGTGGAGGAGTTCTAAACGCGTGTAATGAAACCTCAATCAGACTTTGTAATATAAGAGAATTCGCAGCTTTAGTTCAAAGAATGGATGCCCACTAAGTCAATATGCAAAAATACCATCTTTTAAAAGTAATACTCGTTCGCACAATTAAACTGTGGATTGGAGATATTTTAAAATTGGTTGAATTCTTCTCTGTTTCCAACAAAGTAATCCTCGTTTCCACAATTAAACTACGGATTGGATAGATTTTTTTTACATCAAATTAACCAGAATCCTTCTTTATCTATTTTCAACAAAGTGATCAATAAATCTCCATTATTAGTCTACACATTAACTACCCATTTTTCTTAATTTACTAAACATTTATATGGATTCAGTAATACTTACAAAGTACTCCCTCGCCCTAAATATCCGACTTTTTAGGATTAGGGTGAGCATTTGATTATTAATCGAATCAAATAAGCTATTCTAGGTTATAACTGAAAATCGGAATTCTCCTATTTTAAGTATCCGAATTACACCGAGATATACAAGATAACCGAATAACCGAATTAGTTATTGGGTTAAAACCGAATTTAGTAGTTTCTGTATAAACTTTTGCAATCACCGCCAATCGAATTGACATATGAATAGATTGAATTCAAAGAGAAAATGATGGACATATGAATAGATTGAATTCAAAGGAGAAAAAATGATGCGGGTTTATTATAATCCAAAAGATCAAAAGTAAAGGAATTGATATGTACCAATAAAGTAAGATGAAGAAAATAAGTAAAGGAGCAAGACTAAGTTTGTGGCGCCCCAAAATAGGTATACATCACCTATTCTCGAGTCGCCAAATACATGGTACGTAAAATAACTTCAACTTTCATTATTACAATTGTCGTGCAAAATACGACAACACATATCTTCGTGAGTTTAAATACAAATCTCGCCTTCTAGACAAGATTCAAACTCAAATAAGTCCTCATTACAATTATTGATACATTATTTTACAAAAAAAAGGAGGACTACTAAAACAACCTCCTAGAACCATTATTCCATACCCCACTAGTATCCTACATTCTAGCCTCTTGAGAAGAAAAATGGAACAAAAGGAAAAGGGTGAGCTCCACTAGCCCAATAAAGAACATTATGACTAAGATAATATAGAACAAATTATCGTTAGTCCTCAACAGGGAAAAATCTGATAGAATATAATAGACAACAAGTTTTAGATCAATATTCGCAGCGGAAATAACAATTCATTAGAAGAGTTAAGTAGAGAATGAAATCTACTATCTTCTATGATTTTAAAGTTCATCATCAATATTTTATCCCCGTGACATCAATCAGTATATATCTTGAATCAAATACTCATATTTGCAATACGACCAAAATATTCAATCGTATTCCTAGTTGGTCATGTTCATCTCAACACCTGTTCATCATTGCACTACAGGCCAAAGATATTCATCATGTAATCGTTCATCTTTGCACTACATACCAAAGATATTCAGTTATATCACCATTTAGGACTGAGAATGATGAAAATAATTTAAAGAAAACGAATCCAGTGAGATAAAAGGACAAGGTTTAAGGAATCGTACTTTAGTTTATCCAAGTTCAAAAATACTCCATAATAAACCATTGCGGAGTAAAATTCAAGAATGAAGATCAAAACATGGATACAATCAAAGCTAGTAATCATAATAAACAACTTGGACAAATAATTTTTTTTTTAATTTTTCTGTGAATAGTGTCGTATATGTGAATATTAACCTCGACACAAAAAGACAAGAATTTCACAATAAAAATCTTACCAATATTCCGGCATAATGATATTGAAAGAAATAATATCATTTTAAAAAAATAACATTACTTACCTCAAAAGAATAGTACTTCTGGTTGTAATATCAAATATAATGCTGAAGAAAACTTGCACCATATAGCAACACTCAAAGTATTAAAATACTCACAAAAATACGCTCGATAATATAGAGAGAGAAAACTTCAATTTCTGGTGTGATTTTCAATTCTAACCTAAGCACCCTATTTATAGGAAAATGCTTAGAACACCAAAGCAAAAAATTTAATAAAATAATAATATATTTTTTTAAAAAATTTACGCCCACCTTAGAAATCTGAATTCAGCATTTTGCAACAAGTGGGGCTCACCAATCATAACAAAAACGTTTTTCTTTAAAAAAATATTTAAACCTTCAAAAATAAATTATTTTGGAACTTTAATAATTTATAAAAAATAGCCCTTTTATCAAAAAAATTCGAATCCTATGTTCATTCCATAGGAAATTCAATTCTCTACAACTTTGTAAGTTTAAATTTTTTTAAATTTCAAGCAAAAATTGACCGAAATTTACATACAGACGTATTTACAGGCTATAATCAAATTTCAGCTAAAAATGGGGCCACCAACATGTTTAACATGTTTTTAGCATTTATTGTAACAAAAATACTCTTCTTCCTCATTTATTCATATATCACATATTTATTGTAAAAATATCACCATTATTATATTATTATAATATAATAATATATTTAAATAAATTATTTTATCAGAGAAGATAAAATATCAATTTTTAACAATTGTCACTTTTCTAAAAATTCCTCAATTTCTATCCACATAAATAAATATTTTTCTATCATATAAATCAATAATTAATTATTCACAAATAATATTATAGAATCACAATATATATCTTGACAACCAAAGTAAGACCCCAAACTTATTATAAATGAAATTGAATTTCCTCTATTTATTATTTTGAAATAGTAAGGGTTGATTTGATTAATGTGGTTAGTTATGGGTAAAATCATAAAATTTTCAAATAAGCAAGTGGTTATAAAATATTCATTGTTGTCGGGGAATATTCGTTTGATCGTGGAATATTCTTCTTTGTTTGGGAATATTCGTATGCGACTGGCATTAAACCTTGTGTGGGCCCCATAACGAAAAGCGATTGGATGAAGAAAACGACAAATATAAGTTGTTTATAAATGACCAGCCAGTAGTAGTTATTCACAGATTATCTTGTTGAAATACTCAGTGTTTAAAACATAATAGCACACGGCATTGCACCAATTATTGATTCTTACGTAAGAAGGCAGTACTCAATAATTGTTACAGTAATTACTGTTCAGTATTTTATTTTATTAATTCAATAATTACTGCGTTGATATTTTATATTACTGTTGTTTCAATAATTGTCACTACACAGTATTTTCCATTATCGGAGCAATAATTCATATTATCTGAATAATATTATTAGAATATATTATTGTCAATGTCTAGAAAGTTCTGTCCTAGGAGAGGTTTGGTCATCTAATTGCGCGCCAGTAAGGAGAAATCCTTATTCGAAAGCCCCCTCTTTCTTGGGAGTCTGCTAGTTATCGATTGTGATTACGTAATATTATTTGTGAATAATTAATTATTAATTTATATGATGAGGAAAATATTGATTTTATGTGGATATAGATGGAGAAAATTTTTAATGTGACAATTGTTGAAAATTAATATTTTATCTATTTCTGATAAAATAGTTCATTTAAATATATTATTATATTTTTATAATATAATAATGGTGATATTTTTACAATGAATGTGGGATATATGAGTATATGAGGAGGAAGATTATTTTTGTTGCATTAAATGATAAACACATATTTTGTGTGTCGGTGGACCCCATTTCTTGACTGAAATTTGATTATAGCCTGTAAAATCATCCGTTTGTGGATTTCAGTCAATTTCTGTTTGGAATTTAGAAAAACTTTCTTCTGCAAAGTTGTAGATAATGGAAGTTCCTATTAAAAAGACATGAAGTTTGAATTTTTCTGATAAAAGGGCTATTTATTATGAATTATTGAAGCTCCAAAGTTTCGAAATAATTGATTTTTGGAAGTTTTAATTGTTTTATTTAAGAAAAACATTTTTGGTGAGTTGGTGGCTGATTATTTTGACCAAAGAAGGCTGGTAAGGAAATTAAGAAATATATATTAATATTTTATTAAATTTTCTACTTTGGTGTTTTAAGCATTTTCCTATAAATAGGGTGCTTAGGTAAGAATTGAAAATCACACCAGAAACTGAAGTTTTCTCTCTCTTTCTCTCTCTATATATCGTTTATTCTTTTGAGTATTTTAAGACTTTGAGTGTTGCTATACTATGGTGCAAGTTTAAGTCATAGCCTATATCCTGTTTTTCAACTAAAAGTATCTTGCCTTTACGAGGTAAGGGATGTTATTTTTTCAGTAATGATGTTATTCTTTCAATATCATTATGCCAAAATATTGATCCTGAACTTTTATCAAATTTGAAACTTTTTGGTGTTGGGGTTACTATTCACATATACGACACTATTCACGTATACTAAGACTATTCACGAATACTAAGACTATCCACATAAAAATTAAACTTTCGTTTTTGTCCAAAATATCTATTATGGATACTAGCATTGATTGTATCCATATTTTGATCATTCTTGAATTTTCTTATGAATATCTTTGGCCCGTAGTGCAAAGATGAACAGGTGTTAAGATGAACATGACCAACTGATGAATATCTTTGGCCTGTAGTGCAAAGATGACTATTTGATTGAAGATGTATATTGATTGATGTTACAGGGATAAAATATTGATGATGGACTTTTAAATTCATAGATACTAGTAGATTTCATTCTCTACGTAACTATTCTATGAATTATTATTTTTCGCTGCGAATATTGATCTGAAATTTGTTGTCTATTGTATTCTATCAGATTTTTCCCTGTTGAGGACTAACGATAATTTGTTCTATATTATCTTAGTCATAATATTCTTTACTGGGCTAATTGAGCTCACCCTTTTCCTTGTTGTTCCATTTTTCTTCTCAGGAGGCGAGAATGTAGCGAGTACGAGTCGGGGTGTGGAATGATGGTTCTAGAAAGTTGTCTTAGTAGTCCTCACCATTTTTGTATAATAAAATTTCAATAAGTGTAATGAGGACTTATTTGGTTGTGGATATTGTCTAGAAGACAAAACTTATATTTAAACTCACAGTTTTTATGATTTATTAATAAAGTTGTAGTTGTTTCTGTACCATGTATTTTGACGACTCAGAATGGGTGTTGTTTACCTATTTTGGGGGCATCACAGTTGGTATCAGAGCATAGGGATATGATCTTTGGCGGAGATCGGTGAATAGAACTAGGAGGGGAGAGACGAGTAAATCATTCGCTAATGTGTCCTACCTAAGCTTATTTGTTAGTTGGTTAGTATATAGGGATATTATGTGATATGTTGATTTCCTTAATTAACCCTTGTTTTATGGCGGTATTTGAGAATGTCGACTGAGAATGTTAACAGTGGAGTAAATGAGACCGTGGAGACGCCTGTACTCACCAATGAGGAGAACGTCAAAGTAGTCGACAATGTTCCTTCCGTGAACAACGCCAATCGAAAGCGATGATGAATGATGGGATGTTTAGAAGCTTTTTGCGATTCATGTAAAATCGATTTGGGAGACACGTGCACAAAATATAGGTGGAAATGATAACAACGCGACGATTTGTCACCGCCAAGGCGATTCAAAGAGTTGGGACCACCAAAATTCTGGGAAAAGCCGGATCCGATTAAGGCGGAGACGTGGGTCAAACAAATTACCAAGATATTCGATGTCTTGGGATGCACGGAGGAATAGAAGGTTCCATTCGCTACTTTTATGCTCCGTAATGAGGCAGATTACTGGTGGGAGTCTATGAAGCATACCCACCCAGCCGCGCTCAGATGTCTTGGGAAACGTTTCAGAAATTTTTCAATGACAAGTACTTTCCTGAAAGTATTCGTCATATGAAGGAACTGGAGTTCATTAGACTATAACAAAACAACATGGCGGTGTCCCAGTACGAGGCAAAGTTTGCAGAGTTATCCAGGTTTGCACCTCTTTTGGTGGAGAATGAGAAACGTATGACGCGGATGTTTCTGAGAGGTTTGAAACCTGGCATACGTCAATATCTCATTTCTCATAAATTTTCTCTCTATTCAGATGTTGTCAACATGGCTCAATTATTAGAGCCAGATAACGAGTACGGTCAACCGAGGGACCACAACCAGGATCATCTCTGGTGATGTGAATATCGTAACAACGATAACCAAATGAGAGAAAGAAAAAGACGGATAAAAATGGTAACCACTCTGGTGGTAGTCATGGCCATGAGAGTAGAAGAAGCGAGTCGGGGGGAGATTTAAAAAAGAGGAGATTCAACAACGACAATGTGAAGACGTCAGCACCAACAACAACTAGTTTTAAGGGAGGAGAACGAGCACCGGTCATATGCTATAAGTGCGGGAAAGAAGGACATATCAGTCTAAACTGCCCACAACAGTTCAAGGTATGCTATAATTGTGGAAAAGAAGGACATATCGCTCGAGGTTGTACGGTATCGAAACCAAGTTCAGCGGGGACGGTGACTCAAAAGGTCATCCCCGTAAAAGTCAAAGTCAATCAACGTTCTTGGAAGAGCGTTTGTCGTGACTGGTCAAAATGCGAGGAACCCAAACGAGGTGATCACGGGTAAGCTAATAATAAATTCTTATGAAGTTTATACTTTACTAGATATCGGTGCTACCCATTCATTTATCTCTCCTACTTGTGCTCAACGTTTAAATTTGACTCCGGAGAAATTAGACTTTGACCTATCTGTGGAAACTCCGTTAGGAGAAACTTTCATCACATCCACTGTTTATAAGTCTTGTTTGATCCAAGTTGGCACCATCACATTACCTGTTGACCTTATCTCTTTAAAGATACTTGCTTTTGATGTGATTTTGGGAATTGATTGGTTAACTACTCATCATGCCAAAATTGATTGTTTTCGTAAGGTTGTTAGTTTTCATATTCCCAATCAACTTTGTTATGCAATTCAAGCAACTAAACCATTAAAATCAATCGTCATATCTAGTCATAAAGCTATTCGTTTATTGAAAAACGGATGTCAAGCTTTCTTAGCCCATGTTATGGATTTGAATAAAGACACGTCAAATTTGAATAATATTCCTGTTGTTAGTAAATTTCTTGACGTGTTTCCTGAAGAACTTCTCGGTCTACCCCCGGAACGTGAAGTTGAATTCTATATTGATTTTAAGCCTGGTACAAAGCCCATTTCTAAAACCCCATATCGAATGGCTCCTATTGAACTTCAGGAGTTAAAGGTCCAATTACAGGAGTTATTGGACATCGGTTTTATTCATCCTAGTACATCTCATTGGGGTGCTCCTATTTTATTCGTAAAGAAGAAAGATGGGAGTATGCGACTTTGTATTGACTACCGGGAATTGAACCATGCTACCATCAAGAATAGGTATCCGTTACCTCGTATTGATGACCTGTTTGACCAGTTGCAAGGAGCACAATTCCTTTCAAAAATTGATCTTCGTTTTGGATATCATAAGCTGAAGATTAGAATTGAGGATATTCCAAAGACTGCCTTCAGAACTCAGTACGGGCATTATGAATTCTTAGTCATGTCTTTTGGATTGACTAATGCTCCTGCGGCTTTCATGGATATGATGAACCGAGTATTCAAGGACTATTTAGATCGGTTCGTTGTTGTCTTTATTGATGACATTCTCATATATTCCAAAAGCCGTGAAGATCATGAGCACCATTTGAAGTTGGTACTCCAAAGGATTCGTGAAAACAAGCTATATGCCAAGTTGAAGAAATACGAGTTCTGGCTTGAGGAAGTAGCATTCCTTTGGCACGTGGTGTCTAAACATGGAGTATCTGTCGACTCGGCGAAGATTAAAGCAATACAAAGTTGGGAGCAACCGAAGACGGTGACCGAAGTACGTAGTTTTCTGGGCTTAGCTAGTTATTATCAGAGATTCGTGGAAGGGTTTTCTCGAATCGCTACTCCATTAACTCAGCTAACTTGGAAGGATACAAAATTCATTTGGAGCGAGGAATGCGAGGAAAGTTTCCAAGAGCTTAAGAGGAGACTTATTTCGGCACCTGTTCTGACAATACCATCTGGTTCAGATGGATTTGTTATCTACAGTGATGCTTCAGGCAAAGGGTTAGGATGTGTTCTCATTCAACGTGGGAAAGTCATAGCCTATGCCTCGCGATAACTTAAAGAATATGAGAGGAATTATCCTACTCATGATCTAGAGTTGGCTCGAGTTGTTGAAAGATTACGACCACACTATTCAATACCATCCTGGAAAAGCGAACGTAGTAGCTGACGCGTTGAGTAGAAGATCATATGCAGGAACGAGTGATATGATGTCAAGTATACGCATAGAGCCAACTTTAATAGAAAAAGTAAAGGTTGCTCAAGCCACTGACCCGAAGCTGATGCGTATGAAGAAGAAAGTACAAGAAAGTGCTATTCCGAAAGCAAGAATCGATGAAGAATGAATACTTCGAGTCCACTCCAGACTTTGTGTTCCTAACGACTCTGATTTGAAGTACAAGATTATGGTGGAAGCACACAATACACTATTTGCAATCCATCTTGGAAGTACCAAAATGTATCGTGATATTCGACATACATTTGGGTGGAACAATATGAAGAGAGATCGCGGAGTTTATCTCAAGGTGTTTAACTTGTCAACGTGTAAAGGCAGAGCATCAAGTGCCAAAGGGTCCAGTACAACCACTTGAGATTCCAAAATGGAAGTGGGAACACATTACCATGGATTTCGTTACGGGTCTTCCCACGGTTTCTCAAGGCATAAATGCTATTTGGGTTATTGTTGATAGGTTAACCTAGTCTGCTCATTTCTTGCCGATACGGGAGACTTATTCCCTTTAACGTCTTGCTCAAATGTATGTAAATGAGATTGTGAGATTGCATGGCATGCCAGTATCCATAGTTTTGGATCGTGACCCAAGATTCACTTCAAGATTTTGGGTTAGCTTGCAAAAAGCTATGGACACGGATTTACGATTCAGTTTGGCATACCATCCTCAAACGGACGGACAATCAGAGAGGACTATTCAAACTCTTGAAGATTTATTAAGACTCTATGTCCTAGACTTTAAGGGCAGTTGGGATAAGTATTTACCATTGGTGGAATTCTCCTACAACAACAGTTATCAGGCAAGTATAGGTGTGGCTCCATTCGAAGCATTATATGGACGAAAATGTCGCTCTCTAGTATGTTGGGACGAGGTTGGTGAAGCAACATTGTTGGGACCCGAGTTGGTATGTATGACTACGGAAAAGATCCAAATAATTCGACAACGTATACTAACGGCACAAGATCGACAAAAGAGTTATGCGGAACTTCATCGAAAGGACGTGGAATTTAGTTTAGGGGATCATATATTGTTGCGTGTTGCCCCATGGAAGGGAGTTACAAGATTTGGGAAGAGAGGAAAGCTCAATCCACGATTTATCGGTCCATTTCAAATTCTTGACCGAGTAGGAAATGTAGCCTATAGACTCGCGTTACCTCCAAATATGTCTCGTGTTCATAATATTTTTCATATATCTGTGCTTCATAAATATCTGAAAGACCCGAACCACGTCATTGAGTTAGAACCGGACGAGATAGCCGAAGACTTAACGTACGAAGAGGTACCTGTCAAGATCTTGGATAGGAAGGAGCATGTCCTACGCACAAAGGTCATACCACAAGTTAAAGTTTTGTGGAGGAATCATACTATAAAGGAAATGACCTGGGAGTTGGAAACGAAAATGAAAGCGAGGTATCCTCACCTTTTAGAAACACCAGGTACGTATGTCAATTTCGAGGATAAAATTTCATAAGGAGGGGAGGTTGTAAGACCCCAAATAATTAATAAATGAAATTTAATTTCCTCTAATTATTATTTTGAAATAGTAAGGGTTGATGTGATTAATATGGATAGTTATGGGTAAAATACGCAAATATTTCAAATAAGCAGGTGATTATAAAATATTCATTTGGTCGTGGAATATTCTTCTTTGTCGGGAATATTAAATGCGGCGAGTAGAAACCATGTGTGGGCCCATAACGAAAGCGATGGAGGAAGAAAACGACAAGAATAAGTTGTTTATAAATAACAACAGTAGTTATTCTCAATTATCTTGTTAAAATACTGGGTGGTTAACACACCAGTATTTGCACCAATTATTGATTCTTACGTGAAGGCACTACTTAATAATGGTTATAGTAATTCTTGCTTCGGTATTTTGTTTTATAAGCTGTTGCGTTGATATTTTATATTCTTTGTTGTTTCAATAATTATCATTACGAGTATTTTCTATTATCGAGCAATAATTCATATTATCCGAATAATATTATTGGATAACATTATTGGCAATGTCTAGAAAGTTCTGCCTCTAAGGAGAGGTTTGGTCACCTAATTGCGCGTCGATGAAGAGAGATCCTTATCTAAAGCCCCTCTATCCCAGGAGCGGCACGGTTGTCGATATTGTGATTCTATAATATTATTTGTGAATAATTAATTATTGATTTATATGATGAGAAAAATATTCATTTTATGTGGATATAGATGGAGAAAATTTTAATGTGACAATTGTTGAAAATTAATATTTTATCTTTTTACGATAAAATAATTCATTTAAATATATTATTATATTTTTAATATAATAATGGTGATATTTTTACAATGAATGAGGGATATATGAGTATACGAGGAGAAAGAGTATTTTTGTTGCAATAAATGTTTAAAACATGTTAAACATGTCGGTGGACCCCATTTCTTGACTGAAATTTGATTATAGCCTGTAAAATCGCCCGTTTATGGATTTCGGTCAATTTTTGTTTGGAATTTGGAAAACCTTCCTTCTGCAAAGTTGTAGATAATGGAATTTCCTATAGAAAGTCGCGAGATTCAAATTTTTTGACAAAAGGGTTATTTATTGTGAATTATTGAAGTTCCGAAGCTCCGAAATAATTGATTTTTGGAAGTTTAAAATATTTAAAATAGGAAAAACGTTTTTATTGTTTATGGACATGTGTTAGGTGTTTGAGATCAGTTGGTAGGATGGCGTAGAAGATTTATATAATATATTAATATTATATTAAATTTTCTGCTTTGGTGTTCTAAGCATTTTCCTATAAATAGGGTCTTGGGTTAGAATTGAAAATCACACCGTAAATGAAAGCTCTCTCTATATTATCGAGCGTATTCTTGTGAGTATTTTGAGTATACTTTGAGTATTGCTATACTGATTGCAAGTTCTTTCAAAGACTATATCTAGTATTCCAATCGTAAATCTTGTCTTTTCGAGGTAAGGATATTTTTTTTTTTCAGTAATGATATTATTTCTTCAATATCATTATCTTTGAAATATTGATCTGAAGTTTTTATCAAATTTGGAACTTTTGGTGTCTGAGAGTTACTATTCACGTGTCTGGCACTATTCACGTATCGACACTATTCACGAATCACGGCACTATTTCATCGAAAAATGAAAAATTTTCCTTTTAAATCTAAAATATCTATTGTGGATACTAGCTTTGATTGTATCCATGTTTTGATCATTCTTGAATTTTACACCACTATGATTATTTTTGAGGTATTTTTGGACATGGATAAAACAAAGTACGAATCCTTAATCCTTAATCCTTGTCATTTTGTTTCACCGGATTCGTTTCTTTAAAATATATTTTCATCATCCTCGGTCTTAAAATGATGATATTATTGAATATCTTTGGCACGTAGTGCAAAGATGAATGATTTCGATGAATATCTTTGGTCCAGTAGTGCAGATGAGCAGTGTTTAGATGAACATGACCAATCGATGAATATCCTTGGCACAGTAGTGCAAGGATGAATATATGATTCGAGATATATATTGATTGATGTTACAGGGATAAAAATATTGATGATGGACTGTTAAATTCATAGATATTAGTAGATTTCATCCTCTACGTAACTCTTCTATGAATTAATATTTTCCGCTGCGAATATTGATTTTAAAACTTGTTGTCTATTGTATTCTATTGATTTTTCCCTGTTGAAGACTAACGATAATTTGTTCTGTATTATCTTAGTCATAATATTCTTTACTGGGCTAGTTGAGCTCACCCTTTTCCTTTTTGTTCTATTTTTCTTCTCAGGAGGCGAGGATGTAGCGAGTACGAGTCGGGGTATGGAATGATGGTTTTAGAGAGTTGTTTAGTATTCCTCACCATTTTTGTAAAATAATGTATCAATAATTATGATGAGGATTTATTTGTATGTGGATATTGTCTAGATGGCAATATTTGTATTTAAATTCACAGTTTATATGTTGTAACAATAAAGTTGTAGTTATTTCTGTACCTTGTATTTGACAACTCAGAATGGGTGATGTATACCTGTTTTGGGGGTGTCACAGATTTCGTTACGGGTCTTCCCACGGTTTCTCAAGGCATAAATGCTATTTGGGTTATTGTTGATAGATTAACCAAGTCTGCTCATTTTTTGCTGATACGAGAGACTTATTCCCTTGAACGTCTTGCTAGTATGTACGTGAATGAGATCGTGAGGTTGCATGGCATGCCAGTATCCATTGTTTCGGATCGTGACCCAAGATTCACTTCAAGATTTTGGGTTAGCTTGCAAACGGGTATGGGTACAGATTTACGATTTAGTTCGGCATACCATCCTCAAACGGACGGACAATCAGAGAGGACTATTCAAACTCTTGAGGATCTATTAAGACTCTATGTCCTAGACTTCAAAGGGATTTGGGATAAGTATTTACCATTGGTGGAATTCTCCTACAACAATAGTTATCAGGCAAGTATAGGTGCGGCTCCATTTGAAGCATTATATGGACGAAAGTGTCGCTCTCCAATATGTTGGGATGAGGTTGGTGAAGCAACATTGTTGGGACCCGAGTTGGTATGTATGACTACGAAAAAGATCCAAATGATTCGACAACGTATACAAACGACACATGATCGACAAAAGAGTTATGCGGATCTTCATCGTAAGGACGTGGAATTTGGTATTGGGGATCATGCACTATTACGTGTTGCTCCATGGAAGGGAGTTACAGGATTTGGAAAGAGAAGAAAGCTCAATCAACGATTTATTGGTCCATTTCAGATTCTTGACCGAGTAGGAAATGTGGCCTATAGACTAGCGTTACCTCCAAGCATGTCTCGTGTCCATAATGTTTTTCATATATCTGTGCTTCGTAAATATGTGAAAGACCCGAATCACGTCATTGAGTTAGAACCGGACGAGATAGCCGAAGACTTAACGTACGAGGAGGTACCTGTCAAGATCTTGGATAGGAAGGAGCATGTCCTACGCGCAAAGGTCATACCACAAGTTAAAGTTTTGTGGAGGAACCATGCTATAGAGGAAACGACCTGGGAATTGGAAACGAAAATGAAAGCGAGTTATCCTCACCTTTTTGAAACACCAGGTACGTATGTTAATTTCGAGGACGAAATTTTATAAGGAGGGGAGGTTGTAAGACCCCGACTTTTTATTAATAAAATGAAATTTTCTCTATTTATTATTTGCAATAGTAAGGGTTAATTTGATTAATGTGGTTAGTTATGGGTAAAATGTGCAAATATTTCAAATAAGCAAGTGGTTATAAAATATTTATTATTGTGGGGGAATATTCGTTTGGTGGTAGAATATTCTTGCTGTCGGGTAATATTCGTACGACGGCGCAGCCTTGTGTGGGCCCCCATAACGAAAATCGATTGAATGACGAAAACGACAAATATAAGTTGTTTATAAATGACGGTAGTAGTTATTCTACCATTAATCTTCGTTGAAATACTCGGTGGTTAAAACACTTTAGCACACGGTATTGCACCAATTATTGATTCTTACGTAAGAAGGCACTACTCGATAATTGTTACGATAATTACTGCTCATTCGATATTTTATTAATTCAATAATTGTTGCGTTGATATTTTATATTCTTTGTTGTTTCAATAATTGTCACTACACGGTATTTTTCCATTATCGAACAATAATTCATATTATCTGAATAATATTATTAGATAACATTATTGGAAATGTCTAAAAGTTACATCTAAGGAGAGGTTTGGTCATCTAATTGCTTGGCAGTGAGGAGAAATCCTTATTGAAAGCCCCTCTTTTCTTAGGAACCGCACTGGTTATCGATGTTGTGATTACGTAATATTATTTATGAATAATTAATTATTGATTTATATGATGAGGAAAATATTTATTTTATGTAGATATAGATGGAGAAAATTTTTAATGTGACAATTGTTGAAAATTAATATTTTATCTTTTTCGATAAAATAATTCAATTAAATATATTATTTTAATAATATATTGATGGTGATATTTTTACAATGAATGTGGGATATATGAGAATATGAGGAGGAAGAGTATTTTTGTGGCATTAAATGATTAACACATGTTTTGCGTGTCAGAGAGACCCAATTATTAATAGAAATTTGATTATAAACTTGTAAAATCGTCTGTTTGTGGATTTCGATCAATTTCTGTTTGGAATTTGGAAAAACTTTCTTCTGCAAAGTTGTAGAGAATGGAATTTCCTATGGAAATGACATGTGGTTTGAATTTTTCTGGTAAAAGGGCTATTTATTATGAATTATTGAAGTTTCGAAGTTCCGAAATAATTGATTTTTGGAAGTTTTAAATAATTATTTTAAGAAAAACGTGTTTTTTTTTGGTTTTGGTGGACATCATTAACATGTGCAAGTGCTGAATTCAAATGTCTAGAGGTGGGCTAAGGAAAATTTTATAAATATATTAATATTTTATTAAATTTTCTGCTTTGGTGTTCTAAGCATTTTCCTATAAATAGGGTGCTTAGGTTAGAATTGAAAATCACACCAGAAACAAGTTTTCTCTCTCTTTCTCTCTCTATATATTGAGCGTATTCTTCTGAGTATTTTAATACTTTGAGTATTGCTATACGGTGCATGTTCAAGTCATAGCCTATATCCGGTGTTTCAACTAGAAGTACTATTCTTTCGAGGTAAGGGATGTTATTTTTTTCGTAATGATGTTATTCTTTCAATATCATTATGTCGAAATATTGATCTAAAGTTTTTATCAAATTTGGATCTTTTGGTGTCGGGGTTACTATTCACGTATACGACACTATACACGTATACGACACTGTTCACGAATACGGCACTATTCACAGAAAATTAAATTTTCATTTTTGTCCAAAATATCTATTATGGATACTAGCTTTGATTGTATCCATGTTTTGATCATTCTTAAATTTTACACCACTATGATTATTATTGAGGTATTTTTGGACATGTATAAACCGAATTACGAATCCTTAATCCTTAATCCTTGTCTTTTGTTTCACTGGATTCGTTTCTTTAAAAATATTGTCATCATCCTCAGTCCTAAATGATGATGTTACTGAATATATTTGGCCTGTAGTGCAAAGATGGTTGATTTTCTTATGAATATCTTTGGCCCGTAGTGCAAAGATGAACAGGTGTTGAGATAAACATGACCAACTGATGAATATCTTTGGCCTGTAATGCAAAGATGAATATTTGATTGAAGATGTATATTGATTGATGTTACAGGGATAAAATATTGATGATGGACTTTTAAATTCATAGATACTAGTAGATTTCATTCTCTACGTAACTATTCTATGAATTATTATTTTTCGCTGCGAATATTGATCTGAAATTTGTTGTCTATTGTATTCTATCGATTTTTCCTGTTGAGGACTAACGATAATTTATTCTATATTATCTTAGTCATAATATTCTTCTTGGGCTAGTTGAGCTCACCCTTTTCCTTGTTGTTCCATTTTTCTTCTCGGGAGGCGAGAATGTAGCGAGTACGCAGTCTGGGTATGGAATGATGGTTCTAGAAAGTTGTCTTAGTAGTCCTCACCATTTTGTATAATAAAGTTTCAATAATTGTAATGAGGACTTATTTGGTTGTGGATATTGTCTAGAAGACAATATGTGTATTTAAACTCACAGTTTTTATGATGTATTAATAAAGTTGTAGTTGTTTCTGTACCATGTATTTTGATGACTCAGAATGTGTGTTATATACCTATTTTGGGGGCGTCACAATTATAACTCAAAATATTTAACAATCAGGTCGTTCTCAAGAAAGAGAGGGCTTTCCGATAAGGATTTCTCCCTATTGGCGCGCAATTAGATTATCTAACCTCTTCTTGACAGAACTTTTAGACATTGTCAATATTACAAATAATAATATGAATAACTTTGTCGTCTCAATTATTGATTTAATAATATAACATTCTCTACTAATTAACTTAAATAAAATAACTAACTTAATTAACATGCTGACGTGTTACGATTTTAACACTTTTTAATGTATTTAAAGTCAATTTAATTGTGTTTTCTTATATAGAACAATCCATTTAAATAGTATAAACATGTATATACTACTTAAAATAAATAAAATTCACTACAAATTATCACACTACACATAAATAATTAATCTCATTAATTAAATTTAATAATTTACTCAAATAAAGTAGTTAACTCCACTAATTAACTAAACAAAATAATTAACTCTACTAATTAACTAAAAAAATAATAAACTCTACTAATTAACTTAAATAAAATAACTAACTCAATTAATTAATTCAAATAAAATAATTAACTCCGCTTAATCATTCAAGTAAAATAATCAAAGTTAATTATTTTATTTAAATTAATTAATGTGATTAATTCTTTTACTCACTACACATTACCGATAGTAATGTATAGTGAATAAAATAATTAACTTCAAGGGACATAAGTGTATTTAATCCTTGTTTTTAATACATTTAGTTTTTCTTTTTTTTCCCCTCTCTCTATATATATATGGATAATATATATTACTCTTTCCATTCCAAATTATATGATCATTATTGACTTTTGAAAGTCAATTTGAGATATTTTCAAACTCAAAATTGAGGCGACTCATTAAAAATTATGAAACAATAAAACTTACAATGAGTAATACTTTTTAAATAGTTTATAATATTCATCATTATATTGATTAATATTAAAAGAATCTATGTCAACTTTGCATTAAAAATCTCTAAAGTTGACTTTAAAAAGTTAACAATAATCAAATAATACGGAACGAAGGGAGTATATCATACTTTCATAGAGAATAGGTAAAAACTATCTGTGTGGTGGTAATGGTGATTACCATGGCACTAGTGATGTAAGTTTTGGCAATAGGCATTAGAAGGGCACACATTTTCTTGAATGGAAACACCTTTTGCTTCAACTAGATAGAAAATTTATGATTTATTTTGAGTGAAATTAATTCCAACTTCAGTAGGTAATAGAGTTTGGTATTAATTGTTTCCCTCATCCTACCTTATCTGTTTCCTTTTCTGGAACAAACAAAAATTATTGCTATTTTGTTGCTAGAAATTTTAGACGTATGAACCAAAATATATGGGTTTGTAGGAATGACCAATTAATCTCTCTGTATAAACATTCTTTTAGTTTTACTTTGTTTGCAAGTGAAAATATGAGAATGATCTGAAAATGGAATGTGAAAGTTGTATCTTGATATCGAGAGACCAAAGAACCGGGTCTAAGTAAATCTCATGAGACTAGTTTTACATATATAACATATGAATTAGGGCCGACATATACACATTTTGCTCTTAAGTTGGGAGTTCAACACTGAAAGGCTTATGCCATTTAGCCTGCTTAACTGTGGTCCTTCAACCTCATTGGTTAAGTTCATGACAATATATGTATTTAAGTGTCTTAATTAATCCAAAAAGCTGAAAAAAGGAGCAAGTTCCAAGCAAGTAGTGGGAAGGATAGAGGAACAACCTTCTCAATTCTCTTGCCATTCTGATGTAAAAGTGGGCATTAGGTGTTGGATTTATATTGTATTTTGGATATATAAAACATTGACCTTGCTAAGTTTTGTGAAGAGTTGAGATGTTGTGTCTAAAGTTATGTTTTGGCAAGTAATGCACCAAAGTGGAAAAAGGGCCTGCACTGCAACCCATGGTTTCTGGCTGTAAATTTTTGTTGTTGCAATTCAATGAAAAATGTTGCTTTAACATGATAATGGTGGAGCTGGCCAGTATATTGTATCAGGATAATTTATGTGTTGACTTTTCTCACTTTTTAGGTAATATACAAATTCTGTTTCTGTCGTGTCAGATGGCAAGGCAACTCTCCGTGCGCATTGAGCTTGAAAACTTATATTTGCCAACTTCTTTGCCATCTTTGGGAGAGTTTGAGGTGCCGCTCCGCTTACCAAAGTCCATTCCTTTGCCAGAAGGGAAGGTTCAGTGGACACTTGATGTTAAAATCTGCAGAAAATGAATGAAGGGTTTCCTATTGGAAGTGGACACTATTACCCAAAATGCTTCAGGGATGACAATTTTTGGCCTTACAATTGAGAATTATTTGTAGTACTGAATCTAAGTCTGTCTAGTGTTGAACCCAGCAACAATATAACCACTTGATCTTATATTGTAGACCAGAGATGGATTTTGTTAATGTGAGAAGTTTGTTTTTGTTTTTTACCCTTTTTCTTGCTACTTGTAAAGTAATAAAATGGGATTTATCTGAATTCTGTTGGTCGTTATTTTCATACTTTGGAGTTTGGGTGACAGAATCATGTGCATGTTTCATACTTTGAACCTTAGGCTAATGACTTATAAGGGAGTCTATTATGCATTTGATATTCAAACGTCGAGGCACTTGTTTTGTGGTTGTTGTCAAGGGACCTACTGATGACTTAGAAAGGAGTCTATTACTCACGCATTGGTACTTGAATAAGCCTATTCGATTGCTACTTGCTGGTAGAGGTGGCAAATCCAAGTGCCTTGGAGGGCTAACAATGGTAGGGCCAAAAAGGCCCAGGTTTTGGCAGGTCGAAAATGTTAGGCCTGTGGCCCGGATTGGGCCGGTCCGGGCCGGCCCGCGGGCTTCTTCACCTATTTTTTTGGTAACATTTTGCTACACCAAAAATAGTAATAATAATAAATATTAAAAATAATAAAATAATTTATAATAAACAATAATTCTAATTACCTACATTAACTACATACATCAAAGACGTGAAAAAAGACGAGAATGTTTTGAAGTTTCTTGATTCAGTGAACACCTATCTAATCCTTATGGATTCATTATCTTCAAAACTTCGTCAGGTAAATATTTATTAATTATGTCAATTAAATATTTGATACCTTTCTCGAAAATCTATGAATCCGCTAACTAATATTATGTTTTAGTTTATGATTTGTCTGCTCATGATCATATCAGCCTTGGATCATCTTGATTTGGAATTTGGATCATAAACTAGTTCATTTAAATATTGTATATATGATGTGTTTCATAAACCTACTACACCTTGATGGGTTTTCGATTTATGTAATATGATTCATGATGTTTTTTTAAATTCATATAATATTTTGATTAACAGCCACATCAATTAAGAAATTTCAAACTACAATTATTATTTACTACAACTATAATAATTAAAAATATATTTTTATATTGAAGATTGCATTAAAATAAATAGTTGTTGTAGCTCAGGTTGGTTTGAACTCTTATTTATTTACTTACAAGTCTTGTGTTCAAGCCTCATAACCCACAAGTAGCAACATTTTGTTTTAAAAAAAATTCACGCATGCACTTGCATGGCCGTTGTTTTCACGCCAAGGGCAAAACGACCCAGATTTCATGGGCTAAAAAATCATTTTCAAAGCCCAAATTCTACTTCTTTGGGAATATGTTTTAAAGTGCAAAATTGAATGATGATATAAAGAATTGCCATTTTTAAGCTATTGATACTTTTAACATTTTACCATCATAGTTTCTATTACTCCTATTTTGAGCGAAGTTGGATGGTTTGTTCATTTGTTCTATAAAAAAATTATAAATTAATCTCAAGCTCCTCACAAATTTTAAGGCACTAATGTTGCCCCAAGTGTGTGTAAATTTATTTACACATAAAACCACAAACATGTATATATGGACATGATCCATAATCAGGATCCTTATAACGAATTTCAACGGTTCATTCACTAATCGAACAGTGTACCGGAACCCCAAATTGTGGAGGAGTTCTAAACGGTGTAATGAAACCTCAATTTGCACTTTAATATAGCAGAATTCGCAGTTTAGTTCAGTGAATGGATGCCCACCAAGTCAATATGCAAAAATACCATCTTTTTAAAAGTAATACTCGTTTGCACAATTAAACTATGGATTGGAGATATTTTAAAATTGGTTGAATTCTTCTCTGTTTCCAACAAAGTAATCCTCGTTTCCACAATTAAACTACGGATTGGATAGATTTTTTTTACATCAAATTAACCTAATCCTTCTTTATCTGCTTTTCAACAAAGTGATCAATAAATCTCGTTATTAGTCTACACATTAACTACCCATTTTCTTAATTTACTAAACTTTTATATGGATTCGATAATACTTACAAAGTACTCAAAATCGGTTCTAAATATCGACTTTTTAGGATTAGAAATTTGAGCATTTGATTATTAACCCAACCAAGAATAAGCTATTCGGTTATAACCGAAAACCGTAATTCTCCTATTTTAAGTATCCGGAAGTACACCCAGAGATACAAGATAACCGAATAACCAATTAGTTATTGGGTTAAAAACCGAATTTAGTAGTTTCCTGTTTAAACTTTTTGCAATCACCGCCAACGAATTGACATATGAATAGATTGAATTCAGTGAGAAAATGATGGACATATGAATAGATTGAATTCAGTGAGAAAATGATGCAGGTTTATTATAATCCAAAAAGATCAAAAGTAAAGGAATTGATATGTACCAGTAAGTAAGATGAAGAAAATAAGTAAAGGAGAAAGACTAAGTTTGTGACGCCCCCAAAATAGGTATACATCACCTATTCTGAGTCGCCAAATACATGGTACAGAAAATAACTTCAACTTTCATTATTACAATTGTCGTGCAAAATACGACAACACATATACTGTGAGTTTAAATACAAATCATCGCCTTCTAGGCGATGATTCAAACTCAAATAAGTCCTCATTATAATTATTGATACATTATTTTATAAAAACAGTGAGGACTACTAAAACAACCTCCTAGAACCATTATTCCATACCCCGACTAGTATACGCTACATTCTCGCCTCTTGAGAAGAAAAATGGAACAAAAAGGAAAAGGGTGAGCTCAACTAGCCCAATAAAGAACATTATGACTAAGATAATATAGAACAAATTATCGTTAGTCCTCAACAGGGAAAAATCTGATAGAATATAATAGACAACAAGTTTTAGATCAATATTCGCAGCGGAAATAACAATTCATCAGAAGAATTAAGTAGATAATGAAATCTACTATCTTCTATGATTTTAAAGTTCATTATCAATATTTTATCCCTGTGACATCAATCAGTATATATCTTGAATCAAATACTCATATTTGCAATACGACCAAAATATTCAATCGTATTCGTAGTTGGTCATGTTCATCTCAACACCTGTTCATCATTGCACTATAGGTCAAAGATATTCATCATGTAATCGTTCATCTTTGCACTACATACCAAAGATATTCAGTTATATCACCATTTAGGACAGAGAATGATGAAAATAATTTAAAGAAAACAAATCCAGTGAGATAAAAGGACAAGGTTTAAGGAATCGTACTTTAGTTTATCCAAGTTCAAAAATACTCCATAATAAACCATTGCGGAGTAAAATTAAAGAATGAAGATCAAAACATGGATACTGTAAGACCCCAACTTTTATGAATAAAGATGAATTTTCTATAAATATCATTTTTGAATATTATGGAGTAAATTTGATATAATGTTATAGTTGTGGGTAATATTTATAAATTTTGCAAAGTACGCAAGTGGATAAATAATATTCGATTGGTCGGGGAATATTCTTTTTGTCGGGGAATATCCGTACGACGGTACAATCATTGGTGGACCCCACAATGAAATTATTATCGGATTGAGAACACGACAAAAATATATTTTTATGGAAATAACGGCGGAAGTTTTACCGTTAATACGGTTGAACTACCCAGTAGTAAAAGTACAGTAATACGCGTGGTTGCATAGTAGCACACGATATTGATTATTGATGCTTTCGTGAGAAGTCACTCAGTTTTGTTCAATTATTGCTACAGTATTTGCTGCATAGTATCTCACGTTAGTTGATTCAATTATTGTCAATATTTCATATATTTTAAATCAATAATTGAGATGACAAAGTTATTAATATTATTATTTACAATATTAACAATGTCTAGAAGTTCTGTCAAGGAGAGGTTAGGTAATTGCGCGCCAGTGAGGAGAAATCCTTACCGGAAGGCCCCCTCTTTCCTGGGAACGATCTGGTCGATTAATATTGTGGATTGTAATAAAAATGATAAATGTTGTTAAAATTATTAAGGTGATTTTTATGAAGTATTACTTATTTTATGGACCCCTATTTACCCATTTTTCAAAATAATCGGTAGAAAATTATTTAAAGGCGGGGCCCACATGTGGGGCCCATATGTGTTGAAGAATTGATTTTTGAAATCAATTTACGTATAGGGTGGGAATTATTGTATATGTATATGATGTGTATATATATATATATATATATATATATATATATATATATATATATATATATATATATGTGTGAGAGTGGGAAATAGTGGGGAAAAGAAAGAGTGAAAGTAATAGTGTGATAGTGATGTATAAGAGTGTAGTGAATTTGATTATTAGGTGTGTGGGGGATTGATGTTGGTTATGGGGGAGAAAAAAATAAGTGGTTGATATATTATATATATATATTGATTTAGCATGTGTATATATATATATATAATATATTATATTTTATTTAAAAGATTTTGCTTTAAATATGGACCGTCCGATTAAAAGTAAATCAATCTGGACCGTTCATGATTTAGTTACTATGCAATCCATTCTTTTATAAATAGAAGCTCATTCCTTCATTATTTCTTACAAATTCACTGAAACTCCAGAGAGAGAAATTATAGAGAAACTATAGAAAAGTATTCTGCTACTTCCCTAATCTTATATTCAATTTCTTTTACGGTAAGGGATATTATTCTTTTGTATTCATGAAGAGAACTCCTGTTATTCCATTTCTTATTATTCTGTTGGAATAACCTATATACGCGGGCAACCCTATACTTGGTGACATTCTTCATTATTCTATCTTTATTATTCCGTTGGAACATCCTGTGCATGTGTTTTACACCGACACAGTTCCGCTTTATTATTATTACTGTCGAGAATATCACTTCGGTGTGTGAATTTCACGACTGGTTCCATTATTTATTATTCCGCATTTAATATTACATGGGAATATCCATCGATGTGAATTTCACATGACTTGGTTCCATTATTTATTATTCCGCATTTAATATTCTGTCGGAATATTCTCGCTTGTGTAAATTTCACGACCTGGTTCCATTATTTATTATTCCGCATTTAATATTCTCCGTTTTAATATACTATCGGTGTAATTTCACCTAACTTTGGTTCCATTATTTATTATTCCGTTATTTATTATTACATTGGAATAACTTTGCCATGCTGAAGTACCGCATGCATGGTGATTTACATTGTTATTCCATTCTTTATTATTACATTGGAATAACTTTTGTCTATCTGATACCACATGCATGGTGAATTACATTGTTATTCCATTCTTTATTATACTCGGGTTGGTTAAAGTTTTGACTTCCATACTCCATAAAATTAGTGGAATATCCTTGATATTTGCGCTTCATTCAATATTTTTTTCATGGAAATATTATTCTGAGCATTCTTAAATTTTATCCCACAAAGCAGTATCTTGTTGACAATTTGGACATTATTAATTCCTGGACAAATTAATTCTTGAAGTTGTTTTATTGAATTCTTATATCATTGTCATCATCCTCATGTTTATATTATGTTGAAAGTCATCTGTGGCCTGTAGTGCATGGATGGACTTGGTATGATTATGACCAGGGATTATTCGGTATAATCATGATCGTAATGTTACAAATGATGTGGTAAAAGTCCTCTTTAGCCCGTAGTGCATTGATGGACAGTTGTTGGCATGATCATGACCATTGATGAATACACGTATATCCTTGGCCCGTAGTGCATGGATAATTTGAGGTCGTGATACTAAAGAATATCCTTGGTAGTAGTCTGAAGGGTGATTCGATGATGTGGATTATTTATTAAAATGAGTCCCAAATATAAAAGTGATGAAAAACCTTTTAAATCATAAAAGATAGTAGATTTTATTCTCTACTTGACTCTTTTAATGGATTGCTTGTTCATACCGCAGCTTAAACTTGATGTCTATTGTATTTTATCAGTTTAACATTGTTGAAGACTAATGATAGTTTATTACGCATTATCTTAGTCATAATATTTCTTCTTTGGGCTAGTTGAGGTCACCCTTTCTTTCACTGTTCTCTTTAGGAAATGAGAACGTGGTATTTGGAGACGAGTCGGGGAACGGAGTGATGGTCCTAGATGGTGTATTAGTAGTCCTCACTATTCTGTGAAATAGTGTGATAATAAATGTAATGAGGACTCTATTGTGTTTGAATACTGTCTAGATGACAATATTCTTATTGAAACCCTCAGTTTATATTTTGTCGTATCTTACACGACTGTTGTATAATTTAGTTTGTATTTGTATTCAGTACCATGTAAGTGGCGACCCAAGATGGGTGATGTATACCTAATTTTGGGGGCGTCACAGATACAATCAAAGCTAGTAATCATAATAAACAACTTGGACAAATAAAAAAAAATTTAATTTTTCTGTGAATAGTGTCGTAAATGTGAATATTAACCTCGACACAAAAAGACAAGAATTTCACAATAAAAATCTTACCAATATTCCGGCATAATGATATTGAAAGAAATAATATCATTTATAAAAAAAATAACATTCCTTACCTCAAAAGAATAGTACTTCTGGCTGGAATATCAAATATAATGTTGAAGGAAACTTGCACCATATAGCAACACTCAAAGTCTCAAAATACTCACAAAAATACGCTCAATAATATAGAGAGAGAAAACTTCAGTTTCTGGTGTGATTTTCAATTCTAATCTAAGCACCCTATTTATAGGAAAATGCTTAGAACACCAAAGCAGAAAATTTAATAAAATAATAATATATTTTTAAAAAAAAATTACGCCCACCTTAGAAATCTGAATTCAGCATTTTGTAACAACAAGTGGGGCCCACCAATCATAACAAAAACTTTTTTCTTTAAAAAAATATTTAAAACTTCAAAAATAAATTATTTCGGAACTTCAATAATTCATAATAAATAGCCCTTTTATCAGAAAAATTCGAATCCTATGTTCATTCCATAGGAAATTCAATTCTCTACAACTTTGTAAGTCTAATTTTTTTTTAACTTTGAAGCAAAAATTGACCGAAATTCACATTAAATAAATTATTATATTATTGTAATATAAAAATATATTTAAATAAATTATTTTATCAAAGAAGATAAAATATCAATTTTTAACAATTGTCACTTTTCTAAAAATTCCTCCATTTATATCCACATAAATAAATATTTTTCTTATCATATAAATCAATAATTAATTATTCACAAATAATATTATAGAATCACAATATATAATCGACAACCCGATTATAAAGACCCCAACTTATTATAAATGAAATTGAATTTCCTCTATTTATTATTTTGAAATAGTAAGGGTTGATTTGATTAATGTGGTTAGTTATGGGTAAAATCTTGAAATATTTCAAATAAGCAAGTGGTTATAAAATATTTATTATTATTAAGGGAATATTCGTTTGGTGGTAGAATATTTTTTTTGTCGGGTAATATTAAATGCGACGGTAGCGACCTTTAATAATGGGCCCCATAACGAAAAGCGATTGAATACAAAACGACAAATATAAGTTGTTTATAAATGACTAGTAGTAGTTATTACTGAATTAATATTGTTGAAATACTCGGTGGTTAAAACACGATAGCACAAGGTATTGCACCAATTATTGATTCTTACGTGAAAGCACTACTCAATAATTATTACGATAATTATTGTTCGATTATTTTATTTTATTGATTCAATAATTATTGCGTTGATATTTTATATTCTTGTTGTTTCAATAATTGTCACTACACAAGATTTTCCATTATCGGACAATAATTCATATTATCTGAATAATATTATTAGATAACATTATTGCCAATGTCTAGAAAGTTCTGTCTAAGGAGAGGTTTGGTCATCTAATTGCGCGCCAGTAAGGAGAAATCCTTATTAGAAAGCCCCCTCTTTCTTGGGAACTGCCCAGTTGTCAGTATTGTGATTCTGCAATATTATTTGTGAATAATTAATTATTAATTTATATGATGAGGAAAATATTGATTTTTTGTGGATATAGATGGAGAAAAATTTTTAATGTGACAATTGTTGAAAATTAATATTTTATCTATTTCTGATAAAATAGTTCATTTAAATATATTATTATATTTTAATAATATAATAATGGTGATATTTTTACAATGATTGTGGGATATATGAGTATATGAGGAGGAAGATTATTTTTGTTACATTAAATGATAAACACATGTTTTGTGTGTCGGTGGACCCCATTTCTTGACTGAAATTTGATTATAGCTGTAAAATCGTTTGTTTGTGGATTTCAGTCAATTTCTGTGTGGAATTTGGAAAAATTTTCTTCTGCAAAATTGTAGATAATGGAATTTCCTATGAAACAGACGTAAGGTTTGAATTTTTTTGATGAAAGGGCTATTTATTATGAATTATTGAAGCTCCAAAGTTCCGAAATAATTAATTATCGGAAGTTTTAATTGTTTTATTTAAGAAAAACATTTTTGGTGAGTTGGTGGCTGATTATTTTGACCAAAGAAGGCTGGTAAGGAAATTAAGAAAAATATATTAATATTTTATTAAATTTTCTACTTTGATGTTTTAAGCATTTTCCTATAAATAGGGTGTTTAGGTTAGAATTAAAAATCACACCAAAAACTGAAGTTTTCTCTCTCTTTCTCTCTCTATATTATCGAGCGTATTCTTGTGAGTATTTTAAGACTTTGAGTGTTGCTATACGTTGCAAGTTTAAGTAATAGCCTATATCCGGTGTTTCAACTAGAAGTACTGTCTTTACGAGGTAAGGGATGTTATTTTTTTCGTAATAATGTTATTCTTTCAATATCATTATGCCAAAATATTGATTTGAACTTTTTATCAAATTTAAAACTATTTGGTGTCGGGGTTACTATTCACATATACGATACTATTCACGTATACGGCACTATTCACGAATACGGCACTATCCACAGAAAAATTAAACTTTCATTTTTGTCCAATATATCTATTATGGATACTAGCATTGATTGTATCCATGTTTTGATCATTCTTGAATTTTCTTATGAATATCTTTGGCCCGTAGTGCAAAGATGAACAGGTGTTAAGATGAACATGACCAACTGATGAATATCTTTGGCCTGTAGTTCAAAGATGAATATTTGATTGAAGATGTATATTGATTGATGTTACAGGGATAAAATATTGATGATGGACTTTTAAATTCATAGATACTAGTATATTTCATTCTCTACGTAACTATTCTATGAATTATTATTTTCCACTGCGAATATTGATCTGAAATTTGTTGTCTATTGTATTCTATCAGATTTTTCCCTGTTGAGGACTAACGATAATTTGTTTTATATTATCTTAGTCATAATATTCTTTACTGGGCTAGTTGAGCTCACCCTTTTCCTTGTTGTTCCATTTTTCTTCTCAGGAGGCGAGAATGTAGCGAGTATGAGTCGGGGTGTGGAATGATGGTTCTAGAAAGTTGTCTTAGTAGTCCTCGCCATTTTTGTATAATAAAGTTTCAATAATTGTAATGAGGACTTATTTGGTTGTGGATATTGTCTAGAAGATAATATTTGTATTTAAACTCATAGTTTTTATGATGTATTAATAAAGTTGTAGTTGTTTCTGTACCATGTATTTTGACGACTCAGAATGGGTGTTGTATACCTATTTTAGGGGCGTCACAGTTGGTATCAGAGCTTAGGGATATGATCTCTAGCAGAGATCGGGGAATAGAACTAGGAGGGGAGAGACGAGTAAATCCTTCGCTAGTGTGTCCTACCTAAGCTTATTTGTTAGTTAGTCAAGATATAGGGATATTATGTGATATGTTGATTTCCTTAATTAACCCTTGTTTTATGGCGATGTTGAGAATTTCATTTGAGAATGTTAACAGTGGAGTAAATGAGACCGTGGAGACGCCTGTACTCACCAATGAGGAGAACGTGCAGCAGGCTGACAATGTTCCTTCTGTGAACAACGCCACTGAGCAGATGATGAATGACGGGATGTTTAGAAGCTTTTTGTAGTTCATGCAAAATCAGACGAGGGAGACACGTGCACAAAATACAGGTGGAAATGATAACAACGCACGATTTGTCACGGCCAAGCAGTTCAAAGAGTTGGGACCACGAGTGCAGGGAAGCGGATCCGATTAAAGGCGAGACGTGGGTCAAACAAATTACCAAGATATTCGATGTCTTGGGATGCACGGAGGAACATAAGGTTCCATTCGCTACTTTTATGTTCTGTAATGAGGCAGATTACTGGTGAGAATCTATGAAGCGTACCCACCCAGCCGCGCTCAGCATGTCTTGGGAAATGTTTCAGAAATTCTTTAATGACAAGTACTTTCCTGAAAGTATTCGTCATATGAAGGAAGTGGAGTTCTTTAGAATTGAAAAAAAAACAACATGGCGGTGTCCCAAAGACGAGGTAAAGTTTGCGAGTTATCCGTGTTTGCACCTCATTTTGTGGAGAATGAGGAACGATGACGCGGATGTTTACGAGAGGTTTGAAACCCGACATACGTCAATATCTCATTTCTCATAAATTTTCTCTCTATTCAGATGTTGTCAACAGGGGCTCAATTATTAGGCGAGATAACGAGTACGGTCAACCGAGGGACCACAACCAGGATCATATCTGGTGGACGTGATCATCGAACAATGATAACCAAATGGAGAAAGAAAAAGACGGACAAAAATGGTAACCACTCTGGTGGTAGTCATGGCCATTAGAGTAGAAGAAGCGAGTCGGGGGGAGATTTTAAAAAGAGGAGATTCAACAACAACAATGTGAAGACGTCGGCCAACAAAGAACTAGTTTTAAGGGAGGAGAACGACCACCCATTATATGCTATAAGTCTGGGAAAAGAAGGACATATCGATCCAAACCCGACCACAAGCAGTTCAAGGTATACTATAATTGTGGAAAAGAAGGACATATCGCCGAGATTATGCAGTAGCGAAACCAAGTTCAATGAGGGACGGTGACTCAAAAAGGTCATCCCGGAAAAGTCAAAGTCAACGGTTCCTGGAAGAGCATTTGTCGTGATTGGTCAAAATGCGAGGAACCCAAACGAGGTGATCACGGGTAAGCTAATCATAAATTCTTGTGAAGTTTATACTTTACTAGATACCGGTGCTACCCATTCATTTATCTCTCTTACTTGTGCTCAACGTTTAAATTTGACTCCGGAGAAATTAGACTTTGACCTATCTGTGGAAACTCCGTTAGGAGAAACTTTCATCACATCCACTGTTTATAAGTCTTGTTTGATCCAAGTTGGCACCATCACATTACCTGTTGACCTTTTCTCTTTAAAGATACTTGCTTTTGATGTGATTTTGGGAATTGATTGGTTAACTACTCATCATGCCAAAATTGATTGTTTTCGTAAGGTTATTAGTTTTCATATTCCTAATCAACCCGCTGTACGAATTCAAGCAACAAAACCATTAAAATCAATCGCTGTCATATCTAGTCATAAAGCTATTCGTTTATTGAAAAACGGATGTCAAGCTTTTTTAGCCCATGTTATGGATTTGAATAAAGACACGTCAAATTTGAATAATATTCCTGTTGTTAGTAAATTTCCTGACGTGTTTCCTGAAGAACTTCCCGGTCTACCCCCGGAACGTGAAGTTGAATTCTTTATTGATCTTGAGCCTGGTACAAAGCCCATTTCTAAAACCCCATATCGAATGGCTCCTATTAAACTTCAGGAGTTAAAGGTCCAATTACAGGAGTTATTGGACATCGGTTTCATTCGTCCTAGTACATTTCCTTGGGGTGCTCCTGTTTTATTCGTAAAGAAGAAAGATGAGAGTATGCGACTTTGTATTGACTACCTGGAATTGAACCATGTTACCATCAAGAATAGGTATCCGCTACCTCATATTGATGACCTGTTTGACCAGTTGCAAGGAGCACAATTCCTTTCAAAAATTGATCTTCATTCTGGATATCATCACCAAGATTAGAACGAGGATATTCCAAAGACGCCTTGTAACTTCGATGCGGGCATTATGAATTCGTAGTCATGTCTTTTAGATTGACTAATTCTCCTGCAACTTTCATGGATATGATGAACCGAGTATTCAAGGACTATTTAGATCGATTCGTTGTTGTCTTTGTTGATGACATTCTCATATATTCCAAAAGCTGTGAAGATCATGAGCACCATTTGAAGCTGGTACTCCAAAGGCTTCGTGAAAACAAGCTATATGCCAAGTTGAAGAAATACGAGTTCTGGCTTGAGGAAGTAGCATTCCTTGGGCACGTGGTGTTTAAATATGGAGTATCATCGATCTTGTGAAGATTGAAGCAATATAAAGTTGAGAAGCAATCAAGACGGTGGCCAAGCACGTAGCTTTCTAGGCTTATTTGGTTATTATCGGAGATTCGTGGAAGGTTTTCTCGAATCGCTACTCCATTAACTCAACTAACTTGGAAGGATACAAAATTCGTTTGGAGCGAGGAATGCGAGAAAAGTTTCCAAGAGCTTAAGAGGAGACTTATTTCTAAGACTGCTCTAACAATACCATCCGGTTGGGATGGATTTGTTATCTCTGGATGATGCTTCGAGGCAAAGGGTTAGGATGTGTTCTCATGCAACGTGGGAAAGTCATAGCCTATGCCTCGCGACAACTTAAAGAATATGAGAGGAATTATCCTACTCATGATCTAGAGTTAGCGTGCCCGATGCTTTCGCGCTAAAGATCCGGAGGCACTATCTATATGGGGAGAAAGTGGAGATATATTCGGACCATAAAAGCCTTAAATATTTCTTCACCCAAAAGAAACTCAACATGCAAGAACGACGCGTTGGCTCGAGTTGTTGAAAGATTACGACCACACTATTCAATACCATCCCGAAAAGCGAATGTAGTAGTGACGTGTTGAGTAGAAGATCATATGCGAGGAACGAGTGCGATGATGTCAAGTATCGCATAGAGCCAACTTTAATAGAAAAGTTAAGGTTGCTCAAACCATCGACCGGAAATGATGCGCGTATGAAGAAGAAAGTACAAGAAGGTGTTATTCCAGAAGCGAGAATCGGTGAAGAATGAATACTTCGAGTCCACTCCAAACTTTGTGTTCCTAACAACTCTGATTTGAAGTACAAGATTATGATGGAAGCACATAATACACCATTTACAATCCATCCTGGAAGTACCAAAATGTATCGTGATCTTCGACATACATTTTGGTGGAACAATATGATGAGAGAGATCACGGAGTTTATCTCAAGGTGTTTAACTTATCAACGTGTAAAGGCGAAGTATCAAGTGCCAAAGGGTCCATTGCAACCACTTGAGATTCCAAAGTGGAAGTGGGAACATATTACCATGGATTTCGTTACGGGTCTTCCCACGGTTTCTCAAGGCATAAATGCTATTTGGGTTATTGTTGATAGATTAACCAAGTCTGCTCATTTTTTGCCGATCGAGAGAGACTTATTCCTTGAACGTCTTGCTAGTATATGCGTGAATGAGATCGTGAGGTTGCATGGCATGCCAAGATCCATAGTTTGGGATCGTGACCCAAGATTCACTTCAAGATTTTGGGTTAGCTTGTAAAAGCTATGGAGTGATTTTACGATTTAGTTCGACATACCATCCTCAAAGCAGACGATGACAATCGAGAGAGGACTATTCAAACTCTTGAGGATCTATTAAGACTCGTGTCCTAGACTTCAAAGGGAGTTGGGATAAGTATTTACCATTGGTGGAATTCTCCTACAACAACAGTTATCAGGCAAGTATAGGTGTGGCTCCATTTGAAGCATTATATGGACGAAAGTGTCCCTCTCCAATATGTTGGGATCAGGTAGGTGAAGCAACATTGTTAGGACCCGAGTTGGTACGTATGACTACGAAAAAGATCCAAATGATTCGACAACCTATACAAACGGCACAGGATCGACAAAAGAGTTATGCGGATCTTCATCGTAAGAACGTGGAATTTGGTATTGGGGATCATGTACTATTACGTGTTGCTCTATGGAAGGGAGTTACAAGATTTGGAAAGAGAGGAAAGCTCAATCCATGATTTATTGATCCATTTCAGATTCTTGACCGAGTAGGAAATGTGGCCTATAGACTAGCGTTACCTCCAAGCATGTCTCGTGTTCATAATATTTTTCATATATCTATGCTTCGTAAATATGTGAAAGACCCGAATCACGTCATTGAGTTAGAACTGGGCGAGATAGCCGAAGACTTAACGTACGAGGAGGTACCTGTCAAGATCTTGGATAGGAAGGAGCATGTCCTACGTGCAAAGGTCATACCACAAGTTAAAGTTTTGTGGAGGAACCATGCTATAGAGGAAATGACCTGGGAATTGGAAACGGAAATTAAAGCTAGGTATCCTCACCTTTTCGAAACACCAGGTACGTACGTGAATTTCGAGGACGAAATTTCATAAGGAGGGGAGGTTGTAAGACCCCGACTTTTTATTAATAAAATAAAATTTTCTCTATTTATTATTTGCAATAGTAAGGGTTAATTTGATTAATGTGGTTAGTTATGAGTAAAATGCGCAAATATTTCAAATAAGCAAGTGGTTATAAAATATTTATTGTTGTCGGGGAATATTCGTTTGGTCGTAGAATATTCTTGTTGTTTGGAAATATTCGTATGACGAAGACAACCTTTGTGTGGGCCCCATAACGGAAAGCGATTAAATGACGAAAACGACAAATATAAGTTGTTTATAAATGACGGCGTAGTTGTTACCGTTAATACTGTTGAAATACTCGGTGGTTAAAATACAGTAGCACACGGTATTGCACCAATTATTGATTCTTACGTAAGAAGACAATACTCAATAATTGTTACAGTAATTATTGTTCAATATTTTATTGATTCAATAATTGCTGCGTTGATATTTTATATTACTGTTGTTTCAATAATTGTCACTACAAAGTATTTTTCATTATCGGAGTAATAATTGATATTATCTGAATAATATTATTAGATAACATTATTGGAAATGTCTAGAAATTTCTGTCTAAGGAGAGGTTTGGTCATCTAATTGCTTGCCAAAGAAGAGAAATCCTTATTGAAAGCCCTCTTTCCTGTAGAACCCGCCTGGGTTGTCAATGTTGTGATTACATAATATTATTTGTGAATAATTAATTATTGATTTATATGATGAGAAAAATATTTATTTTATGTAGATATAGATGGAGAAATTTTTTAATGTGACAATTGTTGAAAATTAATATTTTATCTTTTTCTGATAAAATAATTCAATTAAATATATTATTTTAATAAAATATTGATGGTGATATGTTTACAATGAATGTGGGATATATGAGTATATGAGGAGAAAAAGTATTTTGTGGCATTAAATGATTAACACATGTTTTGTGTGTCTAGACCCCAATTATTAATCAAAATTTGATTATAGCACAGTAAAATCGTCTGCTTGTGGATTTTTGGCCAATTTCATTTAATTTGGAAAAATTTTCTTCTGCAAAGTTGTAGAGAATGGAATTTCCTAGGGTAAGGACATGTGGTTTGAATTTGTCTGATAAAAGGGCTATTTATTATGAATTATTGAAGTTCCGAAGTTCCGAAATAATTGATTTTTAAAAGTTTTAAATAATTATTTTAAGAAAAACGTTTTTCTTTGGTGGACATCATTAACATGTGCAAGTGCTGAATTCAAATGTCTAGAGGTGGGCTAAGGAAAATTTTATAAATATATTAATATTTTATTAAATTTTCGGTTTGGTGTTCTAAGCATTTTCCTATAAATAGGTGCTTAGGTTAGAATTGAAAATCACACCGTAAACAAGTTTTCTCTCTCTTTCTCTCTCTATATATCGAGCGTATTCTTGTGAGTATTTTAATACTTTTAGTGTTGCTATACTGTGCAAGTTTAAGTCATAGCCTATATCCTGTTTCAACTAGAAGTATTATTCTTTCGAGGTAAGGGATGTTATTTTTTCAGAATGATGTTATTCTTTCAATATCATTATGCCAAAATATCGATCTAAAGTTTTATCAAATTTGGAACTTTTGGTGTCGGGTTACTATTCACGATACTCAAGACTATTCACGATATACACTTATTCACGAATATGGCACTATTCACGAGAAAATTAAATTTTTCGTTTTTGTCCAAAATATCTATTATGGATACTAGCTTGGATTGTATCCATGTTTTGATCATTCTCGAATTTTACTCCACTATGATTATTATTGAGGTATTTTTGGACATGGATAAACCGAATTACTTAATCCTTAATCCTTAATCCTTGTCTTTTGTTTCACCGGATTCGTTTCTTTTAAAAATATTTTTATCATCCTCACCCTAAATGATGATGTTCTTGAATATCTTTGGCATGTAGTGCAAAAGATGGTTGATTTTCTTATGAATATCTTTGGCCGTAGTGCAAAGATGAACAGGTGTTGAGATGAACATGACCAACTGATGAATATCTTTGGCCTGTAATGCAAAGATGAATATTTGATTGAAGATGTATATTAATTGATGTTATAGGGACAAAATATTGATGATGGACTTTTAAATTCATAGATACTAGTAGATTTCATTCTCTACGTAACTATTCTATGAATTATTATTTTCCACTGCGAATATTGATCTGAAATTTATTGTCTAATGTATTCTATCAGATTTTTCCCTGTTGAGGACTAACGATAATTTGTTCTATATTATCTTAGTCATAAAATATTCTTTATCGGGCTAGTTGAGCTCACCCTTTTCCTTGTTGTTCCATTTTTCTTCTCGTGAGGCGAGAATGTAGTAGCAGTACGAGTCTCAAAAGTGGAATGATGGTTCTAGAAAGTTGTCTTAGTAGTCCTCACCATTTTTGTATAATAAAGTTTCAATAATTGTAATGAGGACTTATTTGGTTATGGATATTGTCTGAAGACAATATTTGTATTTAAACTCACAGCTTTTATGATGTATTAATAAAGTTGTAGTTGTTTCGTACTATGTATTTTTGATAACTCGAAATGTGTCAGATACCTATTTTAGGGGCGCCACAATTATAACTCACAATATTTAACAATCGTGTCGTTCTCAAGAAAGAGGGGCTTTCCGATAAGAATTTCTCCCTATCATGCCGCAATTATTAGATTATCTAACCTCTTCTTGACAGAACTTCTAGACATTGTCAATATTACAAATAATAATATGAATAACTTTGTCGTCTCAATTATTGATTTAATAATATAACATATTATGCAGATGATACCGTGACAATAATTGAATCAATAATATGAGAGATATGATGCAGCAATTACTGTGACAATAATTAAATATAATTGAGTGACTTCTTACGTAAGCATCAATAATCAATACCGTGTGCTACTATGCAACCACGCCAGACATCGCATTTTTTTACTACCGAAAGTAGTTCAACAGTTTTAACGTTAACACTTTCGCCTTTATTTTTATAAAATGACAATTCTGTCGTTTTCTAACTACGACAATACTTCCATTGTTTGGTCCACCAATGATTATTTTGTCGTACGGATATTCCCGACAAAAAGAATATTCCCCGACCAAACGAATATTTTATAATATTTGCTTACTTTGTAAATATTTTCACATATCACCCTTAACTTTAACCTTTTATCAATTTAACCATTTATGAAATAAAATAATAATTATAAGAAAATTGAATACTTTTATTTCATAAAATTCGGGTCTTATCTTTTATTAAAAATGATGTTAATTTAATATTTTTTTAAGGATGTTTAAATCTTGATTTTTATAATTAATGATAAATGATGTTATGTTTGATATTTTTCTGCTTAGGATGTTTAATTAATATGTATGGTTTAAACTTTAAATTGTGATTAGTGATGAGTAAATATTCAATTTTTCTTTATTTTATAAAGAATTTAAACAAATTTTTATTAGTCTTTCTCAAGAATGAATCCTATTATTTTCTATTTTCTCAAATGTTAAGAATTGTATAGTAATTTATTGCCAACATAAATACTCCCTCATCTCCAAATTAATTGCTTTCGGTTTTGACTTTTTAAATTCAAATTGACCATTTTAAAACTATTTTTTTTACTATTTTTGCTAAAATATAGGTGAAGAGATTATAACCAAAAGAAAGTATATACAATTTATTACTAACCCCAATTTTTATAATTTTAGAAATATATTTATATATACTTAATTATTAATTTTAAAAATAGTCAATTTGACTTTAAAAACTTAAAACTGAGCAATTAATTTGGGACGGAGGGAGTATATTATTTTATTAATACAAGGAAAAAGAATGAAAGGAGTTAAAACCTAAAAGTGAATGGAATCGGTTCATTGCCCAACTGAACCCTATGTCGCTTCTACCTCCTCTGCTACCACCACCATGCCCACACTGCTTTAAGATTCGTGGTGCTTGAGAAAAATATCCGCCACCGCCGAGACAAATTAGCTCAGATTCTCCTCCAAGAGAAACTGTATCCCATCCTCGTGGATGTTTGTGATTAGACTCGGCAAAATCAAATTGAAGCATGCATGGGCAAGCCACCATCACTAAAAAGTGGGCTATGGGCTTCATTTTTTTAGCCCATTAAAATTTGGGCCTTTTTGGCCCGGCCCAAATTTGGCCCGACCCAATGACAGATCATTGCAGGTAGTATTTACCACCTTTTAACATTTTAAAAATCCTTATTCTAATTTCTGCTTCAGGCTAAGTGGCTACCGAGTAGGCTAACCTTACTACTTACCCTTACGCCTTATGCCTTTATTCTAGATTTCAATTTTCAAATCTAGACTTCTACACTTCTACTGTACTGATAAAAGTGAGAAATGAGAGACAGGCGAGATCGACAGAGAGAGTGAGAGACAACGATCGATCGACACTGCTACAGCTAGCTTCAACAGAGAGAGTGAGAGGCGAGATCGATCGACACTACTACAGTTCAGTTCTTCCCTACAGGTAGCTTCTTTTTCTCACCACTTTGATCGATCGACACTGCTATGTTCTATTTTTGTTTTTACTTTTTAGTTTGTTTTTGGCTTTCTGCTACACTTCTATTTTTGTTTTCAGTATGTTTTCAGTTTGGGGTTACTAAATTTCTTCAATTTTGGTAAAACCCTGCAATTTCGGCAAAGAAGACAAGCAATTTCTGCAATTTCTTTTTTTGATAAAACCCTGAAATCTTTTGTTGGGGTTATTAAATTTCTGCAATTTCTTAATTTTGGGGTATGGATATAACAATGTTTTGCATGTATTTGTTGGCTCCTGCAAGTATTCTATTGTTTTCTTGATTTTTAGTTACTTTGTTGACTAAGCTATGAAATAGTTAATCACAGAAAGCTTATGGATTCAGGTTCTCTTTCAATCATGTATCAAACTATATGTCAAGGTGGTCATGGTTAGGAATTATTTTGTTGTTTTATTTAATCGATCAACTCTTTTTGTTTTCTTCTTTTTCTTTTGTTTGACTTTTGTTGACCCTATTTCTGTGATCAATTATTGTTTTTTCTCTTAATTTAATATCTTATAATATGATTCCATGCTTTTAGCTTTGTTTTTTTTCCTTTTTCTTTTTTTGAATAATAATTTATTTTATGAAGACATTGAACTTGTTTCTACCTATTCTTTTGTTTCATCTGATTACTAAGGGGATAAGTTAATCAAGAAGCTTTATTTCTTAATCTTACAATCATATGGCTGCTAGGATAGTGATTGGATCTGTACTGGGATTTCTTTTGCTTGTTTTACTTGTCCTTGACTCCTTGTTTTGTGAAGAGCCTTCCTTTTTGTAATAGTTATTCCGTGAATGTTTCCATTTTCTATGCTCATGGTGAGATTTGCAATTACATTACATTCTCTCTTATAATATTTGTTGCTCTAAAGAGATTCTAGAATTCTCATTAGCATGAGTAATTCACAAATGGTATAGTTTATAATACTCTTTTATCTTTCATTTAAGTTGTTCTTCCTATGATTTTTGATCTAGGGTGAGGACAATGTCAAGTTGTTTGTGATTTAAGTTCTTACTTCACCTGTTGTGTCATAAAAATACGTGAGTTGCACATATCTTTATTTTATGTCAAGGTTAGTGGCATAGTTGTAAGTGGGTAGTTCATTCCATGTATATTGAAATGAAATGTGAAGGTAATTAGTTAAAAATAGTGTGCATGTCAGTTTTTGCTAATGTAAGCTTTAGTGGTTCTCTCAGATAGTGATGTAATGGAGTGTAGGAATATAATGTTTGAAAATTTTAATTAGAAGGTCACTTGCCAGGCTCTTATTCGCCTCCCTATGTATGCTTGATTTCATCACCCTAATTCTTCTACCTTCTTCTCTTATCTTTTTGCAAGCAATCCTCTCCAAGTCAGGCCATATAAGGGTACTTTTTAGATGGTAATTCTGTTGCTGCAGATGGGATTGCAATTTGCAAGTATGCATTTGGATGGTGACATGTCAACAGTCAGATGAAATGGATAGTTTTTGTTTGAATTTGTAATTCTGTATTTGTATTTTGGAGCTTATTTCATAATTCAGATTTGCATTTGGATGATACTTGTTGTAATTGCTCGCAGAGCTTGTTGTATTTGGATTGTTTTTGTTTGATTTTTTGTGATTAATGATTTTTTTTTAAAAAAATAAATGAAAAGCCCATGGCGGTCCGTTTAAAGTTTACCAACCATGAACTTGCCACTTAGTTTCAAATTTCACAAAAATCAGGCCTTTTTCGCCCGCCCATTAATGGCCCAAATTACCGATGGTCTTACCGATTGCTTACCCAAATTCAAATGCTTGCCAGTCTCTATCTGTGATTTAAATTCTGTATCAATCGGCATTTTGATTGCCATTTTTCTTTTGGGAATATTTAAATTTTTTAATGCATCTTTATATATATTTGTCTGACGGCGTAAATTTTGTTAAATTCTATATATCTATGTAGCTACACAGATGGCTTATATCCATTATTGTAGAAACATAATCCGGCAGAGCTTTGATCGGTATCGCATCACCCAACATTATTTGTCAAGGTGGTGTTAGATACGTAAAGTTGGAAGTGATTCTTACAACCGTGAGTTACTCATTTTGCAATTTATTAGGTCTCCCTTTGTTATCTTATCGAGCGCTTTAGTTGGAAATGATAATATAATAATATGGATTACGTACTATGTACAAGCTTGGAAAAGCGGTGAGAGACGGTGAAAGTAGCTCCTGGACATTTCCGCAACCATCCGATGCCCAAATTGCTTGTCATCCCAAACATCGACAAGTTTGCCCATCTCATCAACGAAAGCAAAGACAAGGTTCTATTTTTGTTGATGCTTATCAGGTGTGTATACATGAATATATATGTAGATAATTATTATTATCCTAACGTGGTATCTCTTAAATTATACCTTGGAGTGTTTGACAAACAGTATATGAGAGTTTTCATATGCAGCCATCATCCTTTGTTATGGCTTTTTGTGTGACCTCGAGAGGTCAGTATGTATCAAGCTAGGCACATGGATATATACCTAGCTTGCATATACTTGTTTAGATGATTAGCATGCTAGAGCCACTTGTTTATATATATATATATATATATATATATATATATATATATATATATGTGTGTGTGTGTGTGTGTGTGTGTGTGCACAATGTATATGTGGGAAATTTGAAATTAGAAACTTGTTTCAACTATTTATAAATTCATTCAATGACAAGGAGAGGCAAATTTACTAATTTGATGTGTTTCAAATGATTAACCTTCAATGTTTCAATTGGTAGTGAGTCTAGTAACCTCTCACGACCTTAATGTTTCGCTTTTATCGCTCTTTCTCTCTCCCTCTCTTTTTTACGCATGCAAACATATTGCAAACGAATGGTCAATAGAATATTTAATGTGGACCATCTCAATGCGTAAGGCATCCGACCGTTTTTGACATTAATTTTGTTCTTAAATCCTACCTTTGGGTGTGTATTGCAAATTGTTGTTTGCATATTTGTCTAAATTCATTCTACATAGGTATTGCTTAGCTTATTTCTTCATTTTTATGAGAATTTTAATGTCTGATGGAAGTTACTGTTGCGCTATCCCTTTCCCAACATTATTGCCGCTATTTTTTCTCCTCCACTTGTATACAGTACGCTTGTTATGAACTTTTGATACCATCTTGACTCACCTTAATCATACACTCGACATGAACTTTTTAATCATTCTTTATACAATCAATCTATGTTTACCACTTTCTTTCATTAGATTTACCAACCTAAGGAGGTCAAGAGGTTAAAGTTGTTCACAAGACGGAGGAAGATATAACCAAAGAATATCGACATGCCAAAGAAAGCGCCCTGGACAATGCTAAGTCGGGTTGGTCTTCTATATGTAAGCTTTTTATTGCTATTGTTTTTGGGCGGTGTGACATGTTGAGATTTCTATAATTCTTAGATAATTATATATTTCATTTTGATACGAATTTGACCTTGATCATCTTGAGTTTGAATTTCATAGATGGGTGAAGCATTTTATATACATGGTGACTTGCATTATTAAATGATTGGCATCAAACCTTTCTTCAGATTGCTACTTATCAATAAAAAATAAGATAACTTTATCAAAGTTGAAATAAAAATATTTGATGCCTAGTTGCTGTTCAAATTCAAAAGTTGGGTGTAGAAGCATACAAGGAAAATCTCACAATCAAAAAGTTCAGGAGCATGAGATCTGACTGAATTAATTTAATTATAACTATTTGTCTTTAAGAGAGCTACCTATTTTTTGCTTCAGTAAACTTGTTATGCTTCTTCAACAAGCATTGAATTTATGCTACCACCGACATTTTGTCAAGGTTCGAGAAGGTTCATCAAGGTTGATAATGAATTGCGCGAACCAAAGGACAAAAGATGAAATCATCATTGAGGTATGTTCTGCGCTTTTTCTTTGTTGGCTTTTTATCGCTGGTCATCTTCTTGATGAGGTTTGTTAGTTTTTTTTCATTGATTTATCGACTTTGGTGTCCGAATTTGTTATCTGTTGGGTATTGTTTTTAAACATTTAGTTTTTCCTTTTTCCTCTCTCTCTCTATATATATATATATATATATATATATATATATATATATATATATATATATATATATAACTCTCTCTCGTTTAAGGGTTAAATATAGTTCTGTCCCTCGAAGTATCACCCAACTTACACAAACGACCCTAAATTATAAAAACTAATAATAGCAACGTCCAAGTACATGTAAGTAAAAGTGATCCTCCGACCATAACTTTGGCCGGAATGCTGACGTGTTACGATTTTAACACTTTTTAATGTATTTAAAGTCAATTTAATTGTGTTTTCTTATATAGAACAATCCATTTAAATAGTATAAGCATGTATATACTACTTAAGATAAATAAAATTCACTACAAATTATCACACTACACATAAATAATTAATCTCATTAATTAAATTTAATAATTTACTCAAATAAAGTAGTTAACTCCACTAATTAACTAAACAAAATAATTAACTCTACTAATTAACTAAACAAAATAATAAACTCTACTAATTAACTTAAATAAAATAACTAACTCAATTAATTAATTCAAATAAAATAATTAACTCCGCTAATCATTCAAGTAAAATAATCAAAGTTAATTATTTTATTTAAATTAATTAATGTGATTAATTTTTTACTCACTACACATTACCAAGATAGTAATGTATAGTGAATAAAATAATTAACTTCAAGGACATAAGTGTATTTAATCCTTGTTTTTAATACATTTAGTTTTTCTTTTTTTCCTCTCTCTATATATATATATAATATATATTACTCTTTTCCGCTCCAAATTATATGATCATTATCGACTTTTGAAAATCAATTTGAGACATTTTCAAACTCAAAATTGAGGTGACTCATTAAAATTATGAAACAATAAAACTTACAATGAGTAATACTTTTTAAATAGTTTATAATATTCATCATTATATCGATTAATATTAAAGAATCTATGTCAACTTTATGTTAAAAAATCTCTAAAGTCGACTTTTAAAAAGTTAACAATAATCAAATAATACTTGAATCTGAGGGAGTATATCATACTTTCATAGAGAATAGGTAAAAACTATCTGTGTGGTGGTAATGGTGATTACCATGGCACTAGTGATGTAAGTTTTGGCAATAGCTGCTTAGAAGGGCACACATTTTCTTCAATGGAAACTCCTTTTGCTTCAACTAGATAGAAAATTTATGATTTATTTTGAGTGAAATTAATTCCAACTTCAGTAGGTAATAGAGTTTGGTATTAATTGTTTCCCTCATCCTTCCTTATCTGTTTTTCTTTTCTGGAACAAACAAAAATTATTGCTATTTTGTTGCTAGAAATTTAGACGTATAAACCAAAATATGTCAGTTGTAGGGAATGACCAATTAATCTCTCCTGTATAAACATTCTTTTAGTTTTACTTTGTTTGCAAGTGAAAATATGAGAATGATACGTAAATGGAATGTGAAAGTCAGATCTTGATATCGAGACCAAAGAACTAGCCTCGCTATCTCAGTGAGACCGGTTTTACATATATAACATATGAATTAGGGCCTAGATATACACATTTTACTCTTAAGTCGAGTTCAACACCGAAAGGCTTATGCCATTTAGCCTCGCTTAATCGTGGTCCTTCAACCTCATTGTTAAGTTCATGACAATATATGTATTTAAGTGTCTTAATTAATCCAAAAAGTCTAAAAAAGAGCAAGTTCCAAGCAAGTGGTGGGGAGGATGAGAGAACAACCTTCTCAATTCTCTTGCCATTCTCGATGTAAAAGTGGGCATTAGGTGTTGGATTTATATTGTATTTTGGATATATAAAACATCGACCTTGCTAAGTTTTGTGAAGAGTCGAGATGTTGTGTCTAAAGTTCTGCTTTTGGCAAGTAATGCACCAAAGTGGAAAAAGGGCCCGCACCGCAACCCATGGATTCTCGGGTCAGAATTTTTGTTGTTGCAATTCAATGAAAATGTTGCTTTAACATGATAATGGTGGAGCCGGCCAAGATATTGTATCGTGATAATTTACGTGTTGATTTTTCTCACTTTTTGGTAATATACAAATTTCGCTTTCATCGTGGTCGTGGCAAGGCAACTCTCTCTCGTGCGCATTGAGCCCGAAAACTTACATTTGCCAACTCCTTTGCCATCTTTGGGAAAGTTTGAGGTGCCGCTCCGCTTACCAAAGTCCATTCCTTTGCCAGAAAGGAAGGTTCAGTGGACACTTGATGTTAAAATCCAAAAAAATGAATAAAGGGTTTCCTATCGAAGTGGACACTATTACCCAAAATGCTTCTGTGGATGACAATTTTTGGCCTTACAATTGAGAATTATTTGTAGTATCAATCTAAGTCTGCTCTAGTGTTGAACCCAAAGAACAATATAACTACTTGATCTTATTTTGTAGACCGTAGATGGATTCTCGTAATGTGAGAAGTTTTGTTTTTGTTTTCTACCCTTTTCTCGCTACTTGTAAAGTAATAAAATGGGATTTATCTCAATTCTCATTGGTCGTTATTTTCATACTTTGAGTTTGGGTGATGTAATCATGTGCATGTTTCATACTTTGAACCTTAGGCTAATGACTTATAAGGGAGTCTATTATGCATTTGATATTCAAACGCCCAAGGCACTTGTTTTGAGGTTGTTGTTAAGGGACCCATCATGACTTAGAAAGGAGTCTATTACTCACGCATTGGTACTTGAATAAGCCTATTCGATTGCTACTTGTCGGGTAGAGGTGGCAACCAAGCAAGTGCTGGCGGGCGGACCGAAAGGCCAAGGTAGCTAATCTGTAGGGCCAAAAAAGCCTGTGTTTGGCAGTGTCGAAAATGTTAGGCTAGGGTCTTGGGCTATTCTTCTACCACCACGCTTCTTCACCTTTTTTTTTTTTTTAACATTTTGCTACACCAAAATAGTAATAATAATAAATATTAAAATAATAAAATAATTTATAATAAACAATAATTCTAATTACCTACATTAACTACATACATCAAAGACGTGAAAAAGACGAGAATGTTTTGAAGTTTCTTGATTCAAAGGAACACCTATCTAATCCTTATGGATTCATTATCTTCAAAACTTCGCCAGTAAATATTTATTAATTATGTCAATTAAATATTTGATACCTTTCTCAAAATCTATGAATCCGCTTAACTAATATTATTATATTTTAGTTTATGATTTGTCCGCCATGATCATATCAGCCTCGATCATCTTGATTTGGGATTTTGATCATAAACTAGTTCATTTAAATATCAGATATATGATGTGTTTCATAAACCTACCGCGCTTGATGGGTTTTCAATTTATGTAATATGATTCATGATGTTTTTTTAAATTCATATAATATTTTGATTAATGTACCACATCAATTAAGAAATTTCAAACTACAATTATTATTTACTACAACTATAATAATTAAAAATATATTTTTATATCAAGATCGATTAAAAATAAATAGTTGTTGTAGCTCACTTGGTTTGAACTCTTATTTATTTACTTACAAGTCTTGAGTTCAAGCCTCATAACCCACAAGTAGCAACATTTTGTTTAAAAAAAATTCAAATTCCGCTCACGTGTCAGCTTTCATGTCAGGCCAAAACCCCATTTCATGGGCTAAAAATCACAACTTAAAGCTCAAATTTCAAGCTGGCGGGCCGGCAGTGCGGGCGGGCCATCTTTTGCCAGTCTACTTGTTGGGAATATGTTTTGCAAGTGCAAAATTGAATGAAGATATTAAGAATTGCCATTTTTAAGCTATCGATACTTCTAACATTTTACCATCATAGTTTCTATTACTCCTATTTTGAGCGAAGTTGGATGGTTTGTTCATTTGTTCTATAAAAAAAATTATAAATTAATCTCAAGCTCCTCGCAAATTTTAAGGCACTAATGTTGCCCCAAGTGTGTGTAAATTTATTTACACATAAAACCACAAACATGTATATATGGACATGATCCATAATCAGATCCTTATAACGAATTTCAACGGTTCATTCACTAATCGAATCAAAGGTACCTAACCCCAAATTGTGGAGGAGTTCTAAACGGTGTAATGAAACCTCAATTTGCACTTTAATATAGGAGAATTCGCAGCTTTAGTTCAAAGGAATGGATGCCCACCAAGTCAATATGCAAAAATACCATCTTTTTAAAAGTAATACTCGTCAAGACAATTAAACTATGGATCGAGATATTTTAAAATTGGTTGAATTCTTCTCTCTGCTTCCAACAAAGTAATCCTCGCTTCCACAATTAAACTACTTGATTGATAGATTTTTTTACATCAAATTGACCTAATCCTTCTTTATCTGCTTTTCAACAAAGTGATCAACAAATCTCCGTTATTAGTCTACACATTAACTACCCATTTTTCTTAATTTACTAAACTTTTATATGGATTCAAGAATACTTACAAAGTACTCCCTCGCCCTCCTAATATATCCGACTTTTAGGATTAGGGTTCGATTATTATCTATTCGATTATTAATCGAATCGAATAAGCTATTTTAAGCTATAACCGAAACCAAAATTCTCCTATTTTAAGTATCCGAATTACACCCCAAGATACAAGATAACCGAATAACCAAATTAGTTATCAAGGTTAAAAACCGAATTTAGTAGTTTCGCTTAAACTTTTGCAATCACCGCCAAATCTAATCGACATATGAATAGATTGAATTCAATTGAGAAAATGATGACATATGAATAGATTGAATTCAGTGAGAAAATGATGCAGTTTATTATAATCCAAAAGATCAAAAGTAAAGGAATTGATAAGTACCGTAAAGTAGATGAAGAAAATAAGTAAAGGAGAAAGACTAAGTCAGTGACGCCCCCAAAATAGGTATACATCACTTATTCTGAGTCGCCAAATACATGGTATAGAAAATAACTTAAACTTTCATTATTACAATTGTCGTGCAAAACACGACAACACATATACTGTGAGTTTAAATACAACTACTGTCTTCTAGACAGTATTCAAACTCAAATAAGTCCTCATTATAATTATTGATACATTATTTTATAAAAACAGTGAGGACTACTAAAACAACCTCCTAGAACCATTATTCCATACCCCGACTAGTATCCGCTACATTCTCGCCTCTTGAGAAGAAAAATTGAACAAAAAGGAAAATGGTGAGCTCAACTAGCCCAATAAAGAACATTATGACTAAGATAATATAGAATAAATTATCGTTAGTCCTCAACAGGGAAAAATCTGATAGAATATAATAGACAACAAGTTTTAGATCAATATTCGCAGCGGAAATAACAATTCATTAGAAGAGTTAAGTAGAGAATGAAATCTACTATCTTCTATGATTTTAAAGTTCATCATCAATATTTTATCCCTGTGACATCAATCAGTATATATCTTGAATCAAATACTCATATTTGCAATACGACCAAAATATTCAATCGTATTCCCAGATGGTCATGTTCATCTCAACACCTATTCATCATCAGACTACAGTGCCAAAGATATTCATCATGTAATCGCTCATCTTTGCAATACATACCAAAGATATTCAAATATATCACCATTTAGGACCGAGAATGATGAAAATAATTTAAAGAAAACGAATCCAAAGGAGATAAAAGGACAAGGTTTAAGGAATCGTACTTTAGTTTATCCAAGTTCAAAAATACTCCATAATAAACCATCATGAGAAAAATTCAAGAATGAAGATCAAAACATGGATACAATCAAAGCTAGTAATCATAATAAACAACTTGGACAAATAAAAAAAATTTAATTTTTCTGTGAATAGTGTCGTATATGTGAATATTAACCTCGACACAAAAAGACAAGAATTTCACAATAAAAATCTTACCAATATTCCGGCATAATGATATTGAAAGAAATAATATCATTTATAAAAAAATAACATTCCTTACCTCAAAAGAATAGTACTTCTGGCTGGAATATCAAATATAATGCTGAAGGAAACTTGCACCATATATCAACACTCAAAGTATCAAAATACTCACAAAAATATGCTCGATAATATAGAGAGAAAACTTCAGTTTCTGGTGTGATTTTCAATTCTAACCTAAGCACCCTATTTATAGGAAAATTCTTAGAACACCAAAGCAGAAAATTTAATAAAATAATAATATATTTTTAAAAAAATTTTACGCCCACCTTAGAAATCTGAATTCAGCATTTTGCAACAACAAGTGGCGCCCACCAATCATAACAAAAACGTTTTTCTTTAAAAAAATATTTAAAACTTCAAAAATAAATTATTTTGGAACTTCAATAATTTATAATAAATAGCCCTTTTATCAGAAAAATTCGAATCCTATGTTCATTCCATAGGAAATTCAATTCTCTACAACTTTGTAAGTTTAAGTTTTTTTAAATTTCAAGCAAAATTTGACCGAAATTCACATACGGACGTATTATTTATGTGCTATAATCAAATTTCAAATTTAAAAATGGGGCCCACCAACATGTTTAACATGTTTTTAGCATTTATTATAACAAAAATACTCTTCCTCCTCATTTATTCATATATCACATATTCTTTGTAAAATATCACCATTATTATATTATTGTAATATAATAATATATTTAAATAAATTATTTTATCGTAGAAGATAAAATATCAATTTTTAACAATTGTCACTTTTCTAAAATTCCTCCATTTATATCCACATAAATAAATATTTTTCTTATCATATAAATTAATAATTAATTATTCACAAATAATATTATAGAATCACAATATATACTGACAACCAGTGTAAGACCCCAACTTATTATAAATGAAATTGAATTTCCTCTATTTATTATTTTGAAATAGTAAGGGTTGATTTGATTAATGTGGTTAGTTATGGGTAAAATGCGCAAAATTTTCAAATAAGCAAGTGGTTATAAAATATTCATTGTTGTCGGGGAATATTCGTTTGGTCGTGGAATATTCTTACTGTCGGGGAATATTCGTACGACGAAAAAGCCTTGTGCGGGCCCCACAACGGAAAGCGATTGGATGAAGAAAACGACAAATATAAGTTGTTTATAAATGACGACGTAGTTGTTACTGCTATTATCTTGTTGAAATACTCAAAGGTTTAAAACACAAGAAGACACCAGATTGCACCAATTATTGATTCTTACGTAAGAAGGCACTACTCAATAATTGTTACAGTAATTATCGCTCAAAGATTTTATTTTATTGATTCAATAATTGTCAAGCGTTGATATTTTATATTATCGTTGTTTCAATAATTGTCACTACACAAGATTTTCCATTATCTAAGCAATAATTCATATTATCCGAATAATATTATTAGATAACATTATTGCCAATGTCTAGAAAGTTCTGCCTCTAAGGAGAGGTTTGGTCATCTAATCATGCATACCAAGAAGGAGAAATGCTTATTGAAAGTCCCTCTTTCCGAAACCTGCTTAGTTGTCAAGATTGTGATTCTCGTAATATTATTTGTGAATAATTAATTATTGATTTATATGATGAGAAAAATATTGATTTTATGTGGATATAGATGGAGAAAAAGTTTTAATGTGACAATTGTTGAAAATTAATATTTTATCTATTTCGATAAAGTAGTTCATTTAAATATATTATTATATTTTAATAATATAATAATGGTGATATTTTTACAAATGAATGTGGGATATATGAGTATATGAGGAGGAAGAGTATTTTGTTGCATTAAATGATAAACACATGTTTTCAGGTGTCGCGGGACCCCATTTCTTGACCGAAATTTGATTATAGCCAGAAAATCGTCTGCTTGTGGATTTCACCAATTTCTGCTTTGGAATTTGGAAAAACTTTCTTCTGCAAAGTTGTAGATAATGGAATTTCCTATGAAAATGGCATGAGGTTCAAATTTTTCTGATAAAAGGGCTATTTATTATGAATTATCAAGCTTTGAAGTTCAAATAATTGATTTTGGAAGTTTTAATTGTTTTATTTAAGAAAAACATTTTTGTGAGTTGGTGGTCGATTATTTTGACCAAAGAAGGTCTAAGGAAATTAAGAAAATATATTAATATTTTATTAAATTTTCTACTTTGGTGTTCTAAGCATTTTCTTATAAATAGGTGCTTAGGTTAGAATTGAAAATCACACCGTAAACCCAAGTTTTCTCTCTTCTCTCTCTATATTATCGAAATGTATTCTTGTGAGTATTTTAAGACTTTGAGTGTTGATATACGGTGCAAGTTTAAGTCATAGCCTATATCCTGTTTTCAACTAGAAGTACCGCTTTTACGAGGTAAGGGATGTTATTTTTTCAGAATGATGTTATTCTTCAATATCATTATGCCAAAATATTGATCCGAACTTTTTATCAAATTTGAAACTTTTTGGTGTCTGGGTTACTATTCATTATATATATAACACTATTCACGATACGACATTATTCACAAATACGGCACTATCAATAAAAATTAAACTTTCGCTTTTGTCCAAAATATCTATTATGGATACTAGCATTGATTGTATCCATATTTTGATCATTCTTGAATTTTACTCCACTATGATTATTATCGAGGTATTTTTGGACATGGATAAAACAAATTACTTAATTTTTAATCCTAATCCTTGTCTTTTGTTTCACCGGATTCATTTTTTTAAAAATATTTTTATCATCCTCACCCTAAATGATGATGTTATCAATATCTTCGGCCCAGTAGTAAAAGATGGTTGATTTTCTTATAAATATCTTTGCCCCAGAGTGCAAAAGATAAACAAGTGTTGAGATGAACATGACTAATCGATGAATATCTTTGGCCTCAGAGTGCAAAAGATGAATATTTGATTCAAGATGTATATTGATTGATGTTACAAGGATAAAATATCGATGATGGACTTTTAAATTCATAGATAATAGAGATTTCATTCTCTACGTAACTCTTCTATGAATTATTATTTCCGCTACGAAATATTGATCCAAAACTTGTTGTCTATTAGGTTACAACTTGTGGACTCTCTATTCCGATTTACGAGGTCGACTTATCGTACCAAGTAGTAAAACCGACTAACACTTAGACAAAAAGTCGAAAAAGAGGCCAAAACCCGCCTCGATCTTCATAATGACACGCAAACACGTACATAGCACCGCGTAGGTATTAGGCATGCGTTACAACATATGGGACTCGATTCCGACTTACATAGGCCGAGTTATCAGCCCGTAGGCAAAACTGACCAACACTTTGGCAAAAAGTCGAAAAAGAGTCCAAAACCCGCCTCGACCATCGTAACAATACGCAAACTTGTATATAGCACAGCGTAGGTATTAGGAACGCGTACATAACTTACTTTTAATTCGCTTCGACATACTTGAGGCTGTTATCACCCAGTAGCAAAATCGACCAATACTTAGGCAAAAAAAGTTAAAAAGAGGCCAAAACCGCCCTTTATTCATCATAATGACACACAAACACATACATAGCACTACGAGGTATATTAGACATCGCGCACAACTTATGGAACTCGATTCCAACTTACGGAGGCCGAGTTACCACCCAGAGGCAAAACTGACCAACAATTATGCAAAATGTCAAAAAGAGGCCAAAACCCGCCTCGGCCGTCGTGAACAACACGCAAACACGTGCATAGTACCGCGTAGGTATTTGGCATGCATTACAACTTACGGAATGCGATTCCAACTTACAAAGGCCGAGTTATCAGCCCGTAATAAAAAATGACTAACATTTAGGCAAAAAGTCAAAAAAGAGGCCAAAACCCACCTCGGCCGTCGTAACAACACGTAAACACATACATAGCACCGCGTAGGTACTAGGCACACGTTACAACTTACGGGACTAATTTTTGACTTACGGAGGCCGAGTTATCAGTCCGTAGGCAAAACTCGCCAACACTTAGGCAAAAGTCAAAAAAGAGGCCAAAACTCGTCTCGACTGTCGTAACAACACGCAAACACAAACATAGCACAATGTAGGTATTAAGCACACGTTACAATATATGTTACTCAATTCCGACTTACGGAAGCCGAATTATTAGCCCGTAGACAAAACTGACCAACACTTAGGTAAAAAGTTAAAAAAGAGGCCAAAACCCGCATCGGCCGTTGTAACGACACGAAAACACATGCATAGTATCACATAGGTATTAGGCACACGTTAAAACTTACAGGACTCAATTCCAACTTATGTAGGCCGAGTTAATAGCCCGTAGGCAAAACTGACCAACACTTAGGTAAAAAATTAAAAAAGAGGCTAAAACCCGCCTCGATACCGTCAGAATGTCACGCAAAACTCGCATATATAGTACCGCGTGAGGTATTAGGCATGCGCTATTAACTTACTTAACTCGATTCTTCGACTTACTTGAGGCCGAAAGTTATCGTACAGTAGGCAAACCGACCAACACTTAGGTAAAAAGTCAAAAAGAGGCCAAACCCAAATTTCGACCATCGAACGATACGCAAAACATACATGCATAGCACCGCGTAGGTATTAGGCATGCATTACAACTTACGGGACCCAATTTCGACATACGGAGGCCGAGTTATCAACCCGTAGGCAAAACTGACCAACACTTAGGTAAAAAGTCGAAAAAGATGCCAAAACCCATCTCGTACCATCAGAATAAACACACGCAAATACATACATAGCACTACATGGGTATTAGGCACGCGTTATAACTTACGGGACTCAATTCTGACTTACGGAGGCCGAAAGTTATCAAATTCTAAGCAAAACCGAACAACATTTAGGTAAAAAGTCAAAAAGAGGCCAAAACCCGCCTCGACCATCAGAACGATTAACACGCAAACACATACATAGTACCACGTGAGGTATTAGGCACTCGTTATAACTTACGGACTCAATTCCGACTTACACGAGGTCGAAAGTTATCACCAGTAGGCAAAACCGACCAACACTTAGGCAAAAAGTCAAAAAGAGGCCAAACTCGCCTCGGTCGTCCGTCAGAATAACACGCAAACACATGCATATAGTACCGCCAGAGGTATTAGGCGTGTGTTACAACTTACGGACCGGACCCGATTCCGACTTACGAGGCCGAAAGTTATCGTACCAGTAGGCAAAACCGACCAACACTTAGGTAAAAGTTAAAAAGAGGCCAAAACCCGCCTCTACAGTCGTAAGACAACAAAAACACATGATAGTAGCACCGCGTAGGTATTAGGCACGCGTTAAAACTTACGGACTCTATTCCAAATTACGGAGGCCGAAGTTATCACCGTAGAGGCAAAACCCCACCAACACTTAGGTAAAAAGTCAAAAAAGAGGCCAAACCCGCCTCTACCGTCAGAATAACACGCAAACACATACACATATCGTCGTAGGTATATAGGGCACGCTGTTATACACGTACTTACTCGACTTCGATTTACTATTTACGAGGCCGAAAGTTATCATCAAGAAGCAAACCGACCAACACTTAGGTAAAAAGTCAAAAAGAGGCCAAAACCCGCTTCGCCATCAGAATAACGACACGCAAACACATACATAGCACCGCTGCCAGTAGGTATTAGGACACTCGTTACAACTTACGGACTCGATTTCGACTTACGGAGGCCGAAAGTTATCACCAGTAGGGGCAAAACTCGACCAACACTTAGGTAAAAAGTCGAAAAAGAGGCCAAAACCCACCTCTACCGTCAGAATAACACGCAAACACATACATAGCACATCATCGAGGTATTAGGCACGCATTATAACTTACGGACTCAATTCTAACTTACGGAGGCCGAAGTTATCGTACCGTAGGCAAAACCGACCAACACTTAGGTAAAAAAGTCAAAAAGAGGCCAAACCCGCCTCGGCCGTCAGTCAGAAAAACATAACACGCAAACACATACATAGTACCGCTGTAGGGTATTAGGCACGTGTTAAAACTTACGGACTCGATTCTCGACTTACGAGGGCGAAAGTTATCACCAGAGGCAAAACTAAAAACCGGCCAACACTTAGGTAAAAAGTCAAAAAGAGGCCAAAACCCACCTCGACCGTCAGAATAACAATAAACACACACATACATATCACCGCAGTAGGTATTAGGCAGCGCGCTTATAACTTACGGACTCGATTCCGACTTTTGGAGGCCGAAAGTTATCACCAGAAGCAAAACCGACCAACACTTAGGTAAAAAGTCAAAAAGAGGCCAAAACTCGCCTCGACCATCGTCATGACACACGTAAACACATACATAGCACCGCAGAGGTATTAGGCACGTCGTTACAACTTACTTGGACTCGATTTCGACTTACGAAGGCCGAAAGTTATCGGCCAGTAGGTAAAACCGACCAACACTTAGGCAAAAAGTCAAAAAGAGGCCAAAACCCACCTCGACCGTCAGTAATAACACACGCAAAACACATACATAGCATCGCATGGGTATTAGGCATGCGCTAAAACTTACGGACTCTCGATTCTCGACTTACGGAGGCCGAAAGTTATCACCCCGTAGCAAAACCGAACAACACTTAGGTAAAAAGTCAAAAAAGAGCCAAAACCCGCCTCTACCCGTCGTCAGAATAACACGCAAAACACATACATAGCACCGCAGTGGGTATTAGGCACGCTACGCTGTTACAACTTACGGGACTCGATTCTAACTTATAGAGGCCGAAAGTTATCACCCCGTAGGCAAAACTCGACCAACACTTAGGTAAAAGTCAAAAAGAGGCCAAACCCGCCTCGACCGTCAGAATAACACGCAAACACATACATATAGCACATCATCGGTATTAGGCACGCGTTATAACTTACGGACTCAATTCTAACTTACGGAGGCCGAAGTTATCACCCAGAGTAGGCAAACCGACCAACACTTAGGCAAAAAGTCAAAAAGAGGCCAAACCCGCCTTCTACCGTCAGAACACGCAAACAAACATATATAGCAATCGTAGGTATTAGGCACGCATAGAACTTACGGGACTCGATTCCGACTTACGAGGCCGAAGTTATCGTACCGTAAGAGCAAAACCGACCAACACTTAAGCAAAAAGTCAAAAAGGCCAAAACCCACCTCTACTACGTCAGAATAACAAGCAAACACATATATATAGTATCGCAGAGGTATTAGGCACGCATATATAACTTACGGACTCGATTCCGACATACGAGAGGTCGAAAGTTATCACCAGTAGAGAAAACCGAACAACACTTAGGTAAAAGTCAAAAAGAGGCCAAAACCGCCTCGACCGTCAGAACGACACGCAAACACATGCATAGCACGCGCAGGTATTAGGCACGTGCTATAAACTTACGGGACTCGATTCCACTATACGGAGGTTGTTATCACCAGAGTAAGCAAAATCGACCAACACTTAGGTAAAAAGTTAAAAAAAGGCCAAAACCGCACTACTCGGTCAATGAATGAAACATACATGCAAACACATGCATAGCACCGCGTAGGTATTAAGCACGCATTATAACTTACGGACTCGATTCTCTCCGACTTACGGAGGCCGAAAGTTATCGGCCAGTAGTAGCAAAACCGACCAACACTTAGGAAAAAAGTCAAAAAGAGGCCAAAACCCACCTCGACCGTCAGAATGACACGCAAAACACGTACATAGCACCGCTGGAGATATTAGGCACGCATTACACCTTACGGACTCGATTCCGACTTACTTGAGGCCGAAAGTTATCACCAGAGGCAAACCGACCAACACTTAGGCAAAAAATCAAAAAGAGGCCAAAACTCGCCTACTCGTCAGAACAATACGAAACTAGTATATATAGCACCACGTAGGTATTAGGCACGCTGCTACAACTTATGGGACTCGATTCAACTTACGGAGGCCGAAAGTATCACCACCGTAGAGACAAAACTAACCAACACTTAGGTAAAAAGTCAAAAAAGAGGCCAAAACCCGCCTCGGCCGTCGTAACGATACGCTAATACATACATAGCACCGCGTAGGTATTAGGCATACGTTATAACTTACGAGACTCGATTCCGACATACGGAGACCGAGTTATCAACCCATAGGCAAAACTGACCAACACTTAGGCAAAAAGTCAAAAAAGAGGCCAAAAACCACCTCGGCAGTCGTAATGACACGCAAACACATACATAGAACCGTGTGGGTATTAGGCACATTATATTACAACTTACGGGTCTCGATTCTCGACTTACGGAGGCCGAAAGTTATCACCAGTAGGCAAAACTAAACAACACTTAGCTAAAAAGTCAAAAAAGAGGCCAAAACCAAATTTCGACCGTCAAACGAACGATATGCAAATACATACATAGTAACATGTAGGTATTAGGCACGCGTTACAACTTACGGGACTCGATTCCGACATACGGAGGTCGAAAGTTATCACCAGAGGGCAAAACCGACCAACACTTAGGTAAAAAGTCAAAAAGAGGCCAAAACTCACCTCGACCGTCAGAACAACACACGCAAAACACATACATAACACATCGCATGGGTATTAGGCATGTGTTATAACTTACGGACTCAATTCTAACTTACGAAGGCGAAAGTTATCACCCGTAAGCAAAACCGACCAACACTTAGGTAAAAGTCAAAAAAGAGGCCAAACCCGCCCTCTGTCAGAATAATAACACGCAAACACATACATAGCACCATGTAGGTATTAGGCACGCATATAAACTTACGGACTCGATTCCGACTTACGGAGGCCGAAGTTATCACCAGTAAAAAACTCGACCAACACTTAGGCAAAAAGTCAAAAAAGAGGCCAAAACCCGCCTCGGCCATCAGAAATAACACACAAACACATACATAGCACCGCAGTAGGTATTAGGCACGCATTATAACTTACGGGACTCGATTCCGACTTACACGAGGCCGAAAGTTATCACCAGAGAGTTAAAACACGCAAACCAACACTTAGGCAAAAAAATCGAAAAAGGCCAAACCCGCCTCGACCGTCAGAATAACAAACACAAACACATACATAGTACCGCACGTAGGTATTAGGCACGCGTTATAACTTACGGACTCGATTCCGACTTACGGAGGCCGAAAGTTATCGACCAGTAGGTAAAAAACCAACAACACTTAGGCAAAAAGTCGAAAAGAGGCCAAAACCAAACCTCGGCCGTCAGAATAACATGCTAAACATACATATATAGCACCGCTGTGGGTATTAGGCACGCGTTATAACTTACGAGACTCGATTCTCGACTTTCTTACGGAGGCCGAAGTTATCAACCCGTAGAGAAAACCGACCAACACTTAGGCAAAAAGTCAAAAAGAGGCCAAAACCCATGCCTCGGTAGTCAGAATGACACAAAAACACATATACATAGCACCGCACAGTATATTAGGCACGTGCTATAACTTACGGGACTCGATTTCCACATACGTGGCCGAAAGTTATCGTCCCCGAGGCAAAATCCGACCAACACTTAGGTAAAAAGTCAAAAAGAGGCCAAAACCCGCCTCTCGCCATCATCGAATGACATGCAAACATGCATACATAACACCGCGTAGGTATTAGGCGCACGCGTTATAACTTACGGACTCGATTCTTCGACTTACGGAGGCCGAAGTTATCGGCCAGTAGGCAAAACCGACCAACACTTAGGCAAAAAGTCAAAAAGAGGCCAAAACCCTCTTCGTCGTCAGAATGAATGACACGCAAAAACACGTACATAGCACTGCGCAGGTATTAGGCACGTGTTACAACTTACGGGACTCGATTCTGACTTACGGAGGCCGAGTTATCAGCCCGTAGACAAAACTGACCAACACTTAGGCAAAAAAATCAAAAAAGAGGCCAAAACCCGCTTCTACTCAGTCGTTGAAACGACAAACACAAACACATATATATAGCATCACGTAGTAGGTATTAGGCATGTGTATACAACTTACGGACTCGATTTCGACTTACGGAGGTCGAAAGTTATCACCCCAGTAGAGTAAAACTGACCAACACTTAGGCAAAAAAGTCAAAAAGAGGCCAAAACCCGCCTCGGCCGTCATAATGACACGCAAACACATACATAGCACCGCGTAGGTATTAGGCATTCGTTACAACTTACGGGACTCGATTCTCGACTTACGGAGGCCGAGTTATCAGCCCGTAGGCAAAACTGAACAACACTTAGGCAAAAAGTCAAAAAAGAGGCCAAAACCAGCCTCGACCGTCGTAACGATATGCAAACACATACATAGCACCGCGTAGGTATTAGGCATGCATTACAACTTACGGGACTCGATTCTGACTTACGGAGGCCGAGTTATCAGCCCGTAGGCAAAACTGACCAACACTTAGGCAAAAAGTCAAAAAGAGGCCAAAACCACCTCGACCGTCATAATGATACGCAAACACGCACATATACATAGCATATGTAGGTATTAGGTATTAGGCACGCGTTACAATTTACGGGACTCGATTCCAACTTACGGAGGCCGAGTTATCAGCCCGTAGGCAAAACTGACCAACACTTAGGCAAAAAGTCAAAAAGATGCCAAAACTAGTCTCGGCCGTCGTAATAAACACGCACCAACACATACATAGCACCACAGTAGGTATTAGGCACGTTACATAACTTACGGACTCGATTCTATTCTAACTTACGGAGGCCGAGTTATCAGCCCATTGGCAAAACTGACCAACACTTAGGCAAAAAGTCAAAAAAGAGGCCAAAATTAGCCTCGGCCGTCGTAATAACACACAAACATATACATAGCACCACGTAGGCATTAGGCACACGTTACAACTTACGGGACTCAATTTCAACTTACGGAGGCCGAGTTATCAGCTCGTAGGCAAAACTGACCAATACTTAGGCAAAAAGTCAAAAAAGTGGCCAAACTTATCGCCTTCGACCGTACAGTAACGACAACAAAACACATACATAGCATCACGTATGTATTTGGCATGCATTAAAACTTACGGACTCCTCGATTCCAACTTACGGAGGCCGAAAGTTATCGGCCGTAGGGTAAACCGACCAACACTTAGGTAAAAAGTCAAAAAGAGGCCAAAACTCACCTCGGTCAGTCGTAAACGACACGACACAAAAACACATACATAGCACCACGTAGGGTATTAGGCACGTGTTATAACTTACGGGACTCGATTCCAACTTACGGAGGCCGAAAGTTATCGGCCCAGAGGCAAAACCCGACCAACACTTATGCAAAAAAGTCAAAAAGATGCCAAAAACCGCCCTCGGCCATCGTAATGACACGCAAAACTAATACATAGCACCGCATAGGAATTAGGCACGCGTTACAACTTACAGGACTCGATTCTGACTTACGGAGGCCGAAAGTTATCAGCCCGTAGGCAAAACTAACCAACACTTAGGCAAAAAGTCAAAAAAGAGGCCAAAATTAGCCTCTTACTCATCGTAATGACACACAAACACATACATAGCACCACGTAGGTATTAGGCACGCGTTATAACTTACGGACTCAATTTCGACTTACGGAGGCCGAAAGTTATCATCCCGTAGGCAAACCGACGACCAACACTTAGGTAAAAAAGTCAAAAAGAGGCCAAAACCCGCTTCGCCGTCATAACGACACACAAACACATACATATATAGCACCGTGAAGGTATTAGGCACGTGTTACAACTTACGGACTCAATTCTCGACTTACATAGGTCGAAGTTATCGACCGTAGAGGCAAAACTAACCAACACTTAGGGAGAAAGTCAAAAAGAGGCCAAAACCCGCCTCGACCATTGTAATGAAATGCAAACACATACATAGAACTGCGTAGATATTAGGCACGCATTATAACTTACGGGACTCGATTCCGACTTACGGAGGCCGAAAGTTATCGTACCAGTAGGCAAAACCGACCAACACTTAGGCAAAAGTTAAAAAAAGAGGCCAAAACCCGCCTCGGGTCATCGTAATGACACGTAAAACAAATACATAGCACCGTGTAGGTATTAGGCACGCGCAGCATAACTTACGGACTCGAATCTAACTTACGGAGGGCGAAAGTTATTAGCCCAGTAGGCAAAAACCGACCAACACTTAGGGTAAAAAGTCGAAAAGGCCCAAACCAAATTTCGGTCAGTCGTAAGGACACGCAAAACACGTACATATAGCACCATGTAGGTATTAGGCACGCGTTGTTACAACTTACGGGACTCGATTCCAATTTACTTGAGGCTGAGACTTATCGGCCCCGTAGGCAAAAAACGACTAACACTTAGGCAAAAAGTCGAAAAAGAGGCCAAAACTCGCATCGGCCTTCATAACGACACGCAAACACTTACATATCACTGCGTATGTATTAGGCTTGCGTTACAACTTATGGGACTCGATTCCGACTTACATATGCCGAATTATCAACCCATAGGCAAAACTGACCAACACTTAGGCAAAAGTCAAAAAAGAGGCCAAAACCGCCTCGGCCATCGTAATAATACGCAAACATGTATATAGCACGGCGTAAGTATTAGGCACGCGTTACAACTTACGGGACTCGATTCTGACATACGGAGGCCAAGTTATCAGCCCGTAGGCAAAACTGACCAATACTTAGGCAAAAAGTCAAAAAAGAGGCCTAAACCCGTCTCGGCCGTCGTAATGACACACAAACGCATACATAGCATTGTATAGGTATTAGACACACGATACAACTTACGAGACTCGATTCGACTTACGAGGCCGAAGTTATCGTACCCAGTAAAGCAAAACCGACCAACACTTAGGAAAAATTCAAAAAAGAGGTCAAACCCGCCTCGTCGTCCGTCAGAATAACACGTAACACGACATACATAGACATACATAGCATTGGGGTATTAGGCATGCGTTATAACTTACGGGACTCAATTCTGACTTACGGAGGCCGAGTGTTATCAGCCGTAAAGCAAAACGAACAACATTTAGGTAAAAGTCAAAAAGAGGCCAAAACATGCCTCGACCGTCGTAACGACATAAAAACATATACATAGTACCGTATATGTATTAGGCATGCGTTACAACTTACGGGACTAGATTCTCGATTCGACGTCGTGAAGAGTTTATTAGCCCGTATTCAAAATTGACCAACACTTAGGTAAGAAGTTAAAAAAGAGGCCAAAACCCGCATCGGCCATTGTAATGACACACAAATATATGCATAGCACCGCGTAGGTATTAGGCACGCGTTACAACTTACGGGACTCAATTCCGACTTACGGATGCCGAGTTATCAGCCCGTAGGCAAAACTGACCAACATTTGGGGAAAAAGTCGAAAAAGAGGCCAAAACCCACCTCGGCCGTTGTAACGATATGGAAACTCGTACATAGCACCGCGTAGGTATTAGGCATGCGTTACAACTTACGGGACTCGATTCCAATTTACGGAGGCCGAGTTATCAGCCCGTAGGCAAAACTAATTAACACTTAGGTAAAAAGTCAAAAAAGAAGCCAAAACACGCCTCGGTATCAGTATGATAATCACGCAAAACACATATACATACCGCGCATATGTATTAGGCATGTGTTACAACTTACGGGACTCAATTCCGGCATACGGAGGCCGAGTTATCAGCCCGTAAGAAAAATTGACCAACACTTAGGTAAAAAGACGAAAAAGAGGCCAAAACTCACCTCGACCATCGTAACGACAAGCAAATACATACATATCATCGCGTAGGTATTAAGCACGCATTACAGCTTACGGGACTCAATTCCGTCAGACGGAGGCCGAGTTATCAGCCCGTAGGCAAAACTGACCAACACTTAGGCAAAAAATAGAAAAAGAGGCCAAAATCCGCCTCGGCCGTTGTAACGATACAAGAACTAATACATAGCACCGCGTAGGTATTAGGCACGCGTTACAACTTACGGGACTCGATTCAGACGTACGGAGGCCGAGTTATCAGCCTGTGGGCAAAACTAACTAACACTTAGGTAACAAGTCAAAAAAGAAGCCAAAACTCGACTCGGCCATCGTAATGATACGCAAACACATACATAGCACCGCGTAGGTATTAGACATATGTTACAACTTACGGGACTCGATTCCGACATACGGAGGCCGAGTTATCAGCCCGTAGGCAAAACTGACCAACACTTAGGCAAAAAGTCAAAAAAGAGACCAAAACTCGCCTCGGCCATCGTAACGACACGCAAACACATACATAGCATCGTGTGTAGTATTAGGCACGCATTATAACTTACAGGACTCGATTCCGACAGACGGAGACCAAGTTATCAGCCCATAGGCAAAACTTACCAACACTTAGGCAAAAGGTCAAAAAAGAGGCCAAAACTCTCCTTGGTTGTAGTAACGACACGCAAATACACATATATAGCACCGCGTAGATATTAGGCACGCGTTACAACTTACGGGACTCGATTCCGACCTACGGAGGCCGAGTTATCAGCCCGTAGGTAAAACTGACCAACACTTAGGCAAGAAGTCAAAAAAGAGGCCAAAACCCGCCTCGGCAGTCGTAAAGACACACAAACATGAACATAGTACCGTGTAGGTATTAGGCACATGTTAGAACTTACGGGACTCGATTCCGACTTACGAGGTCGAGTTATCAGCCCATAGTCAAAACTGACCAACACTTTGGCAAAATGTCGAAAAAGAGGCCAAAACTAGCCTCGGTCAAAAAGAAATACACGCAAACACATGTGTATAGTACCGCGTAGGTATTAGGCACATGTTACAACTTACGGGACTCGATTCCAACTTACGGAGGCCGAGTTATCAGCCCGTAGCCAAAACTGACCAACACTTAGGCAAAAAGTCAAAAAGAGGCCGAAACCCACCTCGGCCGTCGTCACAACACGTAAACACATACATAGCACCAGAGGTAGTTATTAGCACACGCGTTATAACTTACGGGACTAATTTCCGACTTACGAGGTGAGTTATCGTCATCCAGTAGGGAAAACTCGACCAACACTTAGGCAAAAGTCAAAAAAGAGGCCAAAACCCGCCTCGATCGTCAGAATAACACGCAAAACACATAGCATAGCACAATGTAGGTATTAAGCACGCGTACAAACTTATGTTACTCGATTCGACTTACGGAGGCCGAAAGTTATCGGCCGTAAACCAAACCGACCAACAATTAGGTAAAAATTAAAAAGAGGCCAAAACCCGCCTCGGTATCATCGTAATAACACACAAAACACATACATAGTACCAAGCGTAGGTATTAGGCACGCGTTAAAACTTACGGGACTCGATTCGAACTTTACGGAGGCCGAAAGTTATCGTACCAGTGAAAGCAAAATTGACCAACACTTAGGTAAAAAGTCAAAAAGAGGCCAAAACCCGCCTCGTCCGTCATAAACGACACGTAAACACGTACATATCACCGTGTAGGTATTAGGCACGTGTTACAACTTGTGGGACTCTATTCCGATTTACGGAGGCCGACTTATCAGCCCGTAGGCAAAATTGACTAACACTTAGATAAAATGTCGAAAAAGAGGCCAAAACCCGCCTCGGTCTTCATAACGACACGCAAACACGTACATAGCACCGCGTAGGTATTAGGCACGCGTTACAACTTACGAAACTCGATTCCGACTTACGGAGGCCGAGTTATTAGCCCGTATGCAAAACAGACCAACACTTAGGTAAAAAGTCGAAAAAGAGGCCAAAACCAGTCTCAGCCGTCGTAAGGACACGCAAACACGTACATAGCACCACGTAGGTATTAGGCACGTGCTACAACTTGTGGGACTCTATTCCGATTTACGGAGGCCGACTTATCAGCCCGTAGGCAAAACTGACTAACACTTAGACAAAAAGTCAAAAAGAGGCCAAAACCCGCCTCGGTCTTCATAACGACACGCAAACACGTACATAGCACCGCGTAGGTATTAGGCATGCATTACAACATATGGGACTCGATTCCGACTTACATAGGCCGAGTTATCAGCCCGTAGGCAAAACTGACCAACACTTTGGCAAAAAGTCAAAAAGAGTCCAAAACCCGCCTCGGCCATCGTAACAATATGCAAACTTGTATATAGCACAACGTAGGTATTAGGAACGCGTTACAAATTACGGAATTTGTTTCTGACATACGGAGGCCAAGTTATCAGCCCGTAGGCAAAATTGACCAATACTTAGGCAAAAAGTCAAAAAAGAGGCCAAAACCTCGTCTCGGTCGTCATAATGACACACAAACACATACATAGCACTATGTAGGTATTAGACACGCGTTACAACTTATGGAACTCGATTCCAACTTACGGAGGCCGAGTTACCAACCCGTAGGCAAAACTGACCAACAATTATGCAAAATGTCGAAAAAGAGACCAAAACCCGCCTCGGCTATCGTAACAACATGCAAACACGTGCATAGTACCGCGTAGGTATTCGGCACGTGTTACAACTTACGGGACGCGATTCCAACTTACAGAGGTCGAGTTATCAGCCAGTAGTCAAAACTGACTAACACTTAGGCAAAAAGTCGAAAAAGAGGCCAAAACCCACCTCGGCCGTCATAACAACACGTAAACACATACATAGCACCGCGTAGATACTAGGCACACATTACAACTTACGGGACTAATTTCTGACTTACGGAGGTCGAGTTATCAGTCCGTAGGCAAAACTCGCCAACACTTAGGCAAAAATTAAAAAAAGAGGCCAAAACTCGTCTCGACCGTCGTAACAACACGCAAACACATACATAGCACAATGTAGATATTAGGCACGCATTACAATATATGTTACTCGATTCCGACTTACGGAGGCCGAGTTATTAGCCCGTAGGCAAAACTGACCAACACTTAGGTAAAAAGTTAAAAAAGAGGCCAAAACCCGCCTCGGCCGTTGTAACGACACGAAAACACATGCATAGTACCGCATAGGTATTAGGCACACGTTAAAACTTACGGGACTCGATTCCAACTTACGTAGGCCGAGTTAATAGCCCGTAGGCAAAACTGACCAACACTTAGGTAAAAAATCAAAAAAGAGGCTAAAACCCGCCTCGGCCGTCGTAATGTCACGCAAACTCGTACATAGTACCGCGTAGGTATTAGGCATGCGTTACAACTTACGGAACTCGATTCTGACTTACGGAGGCCGAGTTATCAGCCCGTAGGCAAAACTGACCAACACTTAGGTAAAAAGTCGAAAAAGAGGCCAAAACCCGCCTCAGCCATCGTAACGATACGCAAACACATGCATAGCACCACGTAGGTATTAGGTATGCATTACAACTTACGGGACTCAATTTTGAGATACGGAGGCCGAGTTATCAGCCCGTAGGCAAAACTGACCAACACTTAGGTAAAAAGTCAAAAAAGATGCCAAAACCCACCTCGGCCGTCGTAACAACACGCAAATACATACATAGCACTGCATGGGTATTAGGTACGCGTTATAATTTATGGGACTCAATTCTGACTTTCGGAGGCCGAGTTATCAGTCCGTAAGCAAAACTGAACAACATTTAGGTAAAAAGTCAAAAAATAGGCCAAAACCCGCCTCGGCCGTCATAACGACGACTAAAAACACATACATAGTACCACGCGAGGTATTAGGCACTCGTTATAACTTACTTGACTCAATTCCGACTTACGGAGGCCGAGTTATCAGCCCGTAGGCAAAACTGACCAACACTTAGGTCAAAAGTCGAAAAAGAGGCCAAAACCCGCCTCGGCCGTCGTAACAACACGCAAACACATATATAGCACCGCGTAGGTATTAGGTGTGTGTTACAACTTACGGGACCCGATTCAGACTTACGGAGGCCGAGTTATCAGCCCGTAGGCAAAACTGACCAACACTTAGGTAAAAAGTTAAAAAAGAGGCCAAAACCCGCCTCGGCCGTTGTAACGACAAGAAAACACATGCATAGTACCGCGTAGGTATTAGGCACGCGTTAAAACTTACGGGACTCGATTCCAAATTACGGAGGCCGAGTTATCAGCTCTTAAGCAAAACTGACCAACACTTAGGTTTAAAGTCAAAAAAACAGGCCAAAACCCGCCTCGGCCGTCGCAACGACACGCAAACACGCACATATCACCGTGTAGGTATTAGGCACGCGTTACTACGTACGGGACTCGATTCTGATTTATTGAGACCGAGTTATCAGCTCGCAGGTAAAACTGACCAACACTTAGGTAAAAAGTCAAAAAAGAGGCCAAAACCCGCCTCAGCCATCGTAACGATACGCAAACACATACATAGCACCGCGTAGGTATTATGCATGCATTACAACTTACGGTATCCGATTTTCGACATACGGAGGCCGTTATCAGCCCGTAGGCAAAACTGACCAACACTTAGGCAAAAAGTCAAAAAAGAGGCCAAAACCCACCTCGGCCGTCGTAACAACACGCAAATACATACATAGCATTGCATGGGTATTAGGCATGCGCTAAAACTTACGGGACTCAATTCTGACTTACGGAGGCTGAGTTATCAGCCCGTAAGCAAAACTGAACAACATTTAGGTAAAAAGTCAAAAAAGAGGCCAAAACCCGCCTCGGTCAGAATCGACATTAACAAAAACACATACATAGCACCGCGTAGGTATTAGACACTCGTTACAACTTACGGTACTCGATTCTAACTTATAGAGGCCGAGTTATCAGCCCGTAGGCAAAACTCGACAACACTTAGGTAGAAAGTCAAAAAAGAGGCCAAAACCCGCCTCGACCGTCGTAACAACACGCACATGCATACATAGCACATCATCGGTATTAGGCACGTGTTATAACTTACGGGACTCAATTCTAACTTACGGAGGCCAAGTTATCAGCCCGTAGGTAAAACTGACCAACACTTAGGCAAGAAGTCAAAAAAGAGGCCAAAACCCGCCTCGGCAGTCGTAAAGACACGCAAACATGAACATAGCATCGTGTAGGTATTAGGCACCTGTTAGAACTTACATGACTCGATTCCGACTTACAGAGGCCAAGTTATCAGCCCGTAGACAAAACTGACCAACACTTAAGCAAAATGTCAAAAAAGGCCAAAACCCGCCTTCTACGTCAGTCGTAATAACAAACAAAAACACGTGCATAGTATCGCAGAGTGGGTATTAGGCACGTGTTACAACTTATGGGACTCATTCCAACATACGGAGGTCGAAAGTATCGGCCGTGAGGCAAAAAAGCCAGAACAACACTTAGGTAAAAAGTCAAAAAGAGGCCAAAACATGCCTCGACTGGTCATCAGAACGACACGCAAAACACATACATAGCACCGCGTATGTATTAGGCATGTGCTACAACTTACGGACTCGATTCCGACATACGAGGACAAGTTGTCACCAGTAGCAAAATTAACCAACACTTAGGTAAAAAGTTAAAAAAAAGGCCAAAATACGCCTCGGCCATTGTAATGACATGAAAACACATGCATAGTACCGCGTAGGTATTAAGCACACATTATAACTTACCTTACTCAATTCCGACTTACGGAGGTCGAGTGATCAGTTCGTAGGCAAAACTGACCAACACTTAGGGAAAAAGTCAAAAAAGAAGCCAAAACCCACCTCGGTCGTCGTAATGACACGCAAACATGTACATAGCACCGCGCAGATATTAGGCACGTGTTACACCTTACAGGACTCGATTCTGACTTACGAAGGCCAAGTTATCAGCCCGTAGGCAAAACTGACCAACACTTAGGCAAAAAATCGAAAAAGAGGTCAAAACTCGCCTCGGCCGTTGTAACGATACGGAAACTAGTATATAGCACTAAGTATGTATTAGGCACGCGTTACAACTTATGGGACTCGATTCTGACTTACGGAGGTCGAAAGCATCACCAGTAGACAAACTAACCAACACTTAGGTAAAAAGTCAAAAAAGAGGCCAAAACCCGCCTCGGCCATCGTAACGATACGCTAATACATACATAGCACCCCGTAGGTATTAGGCATACGTTATAACTTACGAGACTCGATTCCGACATACGGAGGCCGAGTTATCAGCCCATAGGCAAAACTGACCAACACTTAGGTAAAAAGTTAAAAAAGAGGCCAAAAACCACCTCGACAGTCGTAACGACACGCAAACACATGGGCCAACTTATGGGTCTTGATTCTGACTTACGGAGGCCGAGTTATCAGTCCCGTAGGAAAAACTGAACAACACTTAGGATAAAAGTCAAACAAGAGGCCAAAACCAGCCTCGACCATTGTAACGATATGCAAATACGTACATAGCAACACGTAGGTATTAGGCACGTGTTATAACTTAAGGGTCTCGATTCCGACATACGGAGGCCGAGCTATCAACCTGTAGGCATAACTGACCAACTCTTAGGCAAAAAAGTCAAAAGAGAGGCCAAACTCACCTCTACCGTCAGAATAACACGGAAAACACATACATAACACTGCATGGGTATTAGGCATGTGTTACAACTTACGGGACTCAATTTTGACTTACGAAGGCCGAGTTATCAGCCGTAGGCAATATTGACCAACACTTAGCTAAAAAGTCAAAAAAGAGGCCAAAACCCGCCTCGGCTGTCAAAACGATACGCAAACACATACATAGAACCACGTAGGTATTAGGCATGCGTTACAACTAACGGGACTTGATTTCGATATACGGAGGCTGAGTTATCAACCCGTAGGCATAACTGACCAACACTTAGGCAAAAAGTCAAAAAAGAGGCCAAAACCCACCTCGGCCGTCGTAACGATACACAAACACTTACATAGCACCGCGTGGGTATTAGGAACACATTATAACTTACGGGACTCGATTCTGACTTACGAAGGTTGAGTTATCAGCCCTTAGAAAAAACTCGCCAACACTTAGGCAAAAAGTCGAAAAAGAGGCCAAAACCCGCCTTGACCGTCGTAACAACACGCAAACACATACATAGCACAACGTAGGTATTAGGCATGCGTTACAACTTACGGGACTCGATTCCAACTTACGGAGGCCGAGTTATAAGCCCGTAGGTAAAACTGACCAACACTTTGGCAAGAAGTCGAAAAAGAGGCCAAAACTCGCCTCGACAGTCGTAAAGACACGTAAACACAAAGATAGCACCGCGTAGGTATTAGGCACGCGTTACAACTTACAGGACTCGATTCTTACTTACAGAGGCCGAGTTATCAGCCCGTAGACAAAACTGACCAACACTTAGGCAAAAAGTCGAAAAAGAGGCCAAAACCCGCCTCGACCGTCGTAAGGACACGCAAACAGATACATAGCACCGCGTAGGTATTAGGCACGCGTTATAACTTACAGGACTCGATTCCGACTTACGGAGACCGAGTTATAAGCCCGTAGGCAAAACTGACCAACACTTAGGCAAAAAGTCGAAAAAGAGACCAAATCCCGCCTCGACCATCTTAACGACACGTAAACATGTACATAGCACTGCGTAGGTACTAGGCACGCGTTATATCTTACTGGACTTAGTTCAGACTTACGGAGGCCGAGTTATCAGCCCGTAGGCAAAACTGAGTAACACTTAGGCAAAAAGTCGAAAAAGAGGCCAAAACTCCCTTAGCCGTCGTAACGACACGCAAACACATACATAGCACTGTGTAGGTATTAGGCACTCGTTACAACTTACGGGACTCGATTCCGACTTACGGAGGCCGAGTTATCAGCCCGTAGTCAAAACTCGCCAACACTTAGGCAAAAAGTCAAAAAGAGGCCAAAACCCGCCTCGACCGTTGTAACAACACGCAAACATATACATAGAACAATGTAGGTATTAGGCACGCGTTATAATATACGATACTCGATTCTGACTTACGGAGGCCGAGTTATCAGCCCATAGGCAAAATTGACCAACATTTAGGTAAAAAGTTAAAAAAGAGGCCAAAACCCGCATCGGTCGTTGTAACGACACGAAAACATATGCATAGTACCGCGTAGGTATTAAGCACATGTTAAAACTTACGGGACTCGATTCTAACTTACGGAGGCCGAGTTATCAGCCCGTAGGCAAAACTGACCAACACTTAGGTAAAAAGTCAAAAAGGGGCCAAAACCGCCTTCTACCGTCAGAATCGACAACGCAAACACATACATATCACCGTGTAGTATTAGGCACGCAGCGTATACTTATGGGACTTGATTCGATTTACGAGGTCGAAAGTTATCACCAGAGGTAAAACTAACCAACACTTAGGCAAGAAGTCAAAAAAGAGGCCAAAACCCGCCTCGGCAGTCGTAAAGACACGCAAACATGAACATAGCACCGCGTAGGTATTAGGCACGGGTTAGAACTTACGGGACTCGATTCCGACTTACAGAAGCCGAGTTATCAGCCCGTAGGAAAAACTGACCAACACTTAGGCAAAAAGTCGAAAAAAGGCCAAAACCCGCCTCGTCAGTCAGAATAACACGCAAACACGCATAGTATAGTAATCGCATATGTATTAGGCATTTAGAACTTACGGACTCGATTCCAACTTACGGAGGCCGAAAGTATCGTCCAGTAGCCAAACCGACCAACACTTAGGCAAAAAGTCAAAAAAGAGGCCAAAACCCACCTCGGCCGTCGTAACAACACGCAAATACATACATAGCACCGCGTAGGTATTAGGCACACGTTATAACTTACAAAACTAATTTCTAACTTACGGAAGCCGTGTTATCAGTACGTTGGCAAAACTGAACAACATTTAGGTAAAAAGTCAAAAAAGAGGCCAAAACCCGCCTCGGCCTTCGTAACGACATGCAAACACATACATAGCACCACGTAGGTATTAGGCACTCGTTATAACTTATGGGACTCAATTCCGACTTACGGAGGCCGAGGTATCAGCCCGTAGGCAAAACTCGCCAACACTTATGCAAGTATTAGGTATTTGGCACGTGTTACACTCACTTTGACTGTCGGAACAATGCGCACACACATACATAGCACAACATAGGTATTTGGCACATGTTATAACTTACAAGACTTGATTCTAACTTATGGAGGCCGAATTATCTGCCCGTAGGTAAAACTGACCAACAGTTAGGCAAGAAGTCAAAAAAGAGGCCAAAACTGCCTCGGCAGTCGTAAAGACACACAAACATGAACATAGCACCGTGTAAGTATTAGACACGTGTTAGAACTTACGGGACTCGATTTCAACTTATAGAGGCCTAGTTATCCGCCCGTAGACAAAACTGACCAACACTTAGGCAAAATGTCAAAAAATAGGCCAAAACCCGCCTCTGCCGTCGAAAAAACACGCAAACACGTGCATAGTACCGCGTAGGTATTAGGCACGTGTTACAACTAACGGAACTCGATTCCAACTTACGAAGACCAAGTTATCAGCCCGTTGCCAAAACTGACTAACACTTAGGTAAAAAGTCGAAAAAGAAGTCAAAACCCACCTCGGACGTCGTAACAACACGTAAACAAATACATAGCACCGCGTAGGTATTAGGCACACGTTACAACTTACGAGACTAATTTCTGACTTACGGAGGCCGACTTATCAGTCCGTAGTAAAAACTTGCCAACACTTAGGCAAAAAGTCAAAAAAGAGGCCAAAACCTGCCTCGACCATCGTAACAACACGCAAACACATACATAGCACAATGTACGTATTAGGCACGCGTTACAATATACGTTACTCGATTCGACTTACGGAGGTCGAGTTATCTCGCCTGTAGGCAAACCCGACCAACACTTAGGTAAAAAGTTAAA